>WNWK01003210.1:140000-175624 GCA_009830355.1 Cherax destructor | reverse complement strand
CCTCTTACGAGTCGTGAGATGTTCGCTACTGTGATGTGTTGGCTTTGTTAGTGTGATGTGACTGTGAGGTGTATTCTGCCTCTTTAGCCTTCTTCTCACGTTTCCTTTATAGTTCCTTGATAATGTGAGTAGTCACGAAAGCGCTTGGAATTCTTCTATTTTTCATAGTGGTTGTTTTGAATATTTTGATATCACCTGTTTACTGTGATCTTTTGCATGCATATATATATATATATATATATATATATATATATATATATATATATATATATTATATAATATATATATATATATATATATATTATATATAATATATATATATAATATATATATATATATATATATATAAATATATATATATAATATATATATATATATATATATATATAATATATATAAACATATAATATATATAATATATATATATATATATATATATATATATAAACATATAATATATATATATATATAATATATAATATATATATATAATTATATATATATATATTATATATATAATTATATATATATTATATATATATACACCTTGATATACTTTGAAGAGTTTCGAGAGTATCTACTTTCTGAGCCCGGCTATGGGCCAGGCTCGTCTGGTGCTTGCCTGGTCAACCAGACTGTTGCGTATAAGTAAAGTGACACAAATGCAACTAATGTGACATTTTATTGCTGGCAACGTTTCGCCTCCAGTTGCATTTGTGTCCTTTACTTAACATATTGTCGGTAATTCTACCAATATTATTACAGACTGTTGCTGCTGGAGGCCCGCTGCCCCACATATCCATCACAGCCTGGTTGATCTGGCACATGATGAAGATACTTGTCCAGTTTCCTCTTGAAGGCTTCTAAACTGGTTCCAGCGATTTTTCGGATATCTTCTGTTAAGATGTTGAATATATATATATATATATATATATATATATATATATATATATATATATATATATATATATATATATATATATATATATATATATATATATATATATTATATATATATATAATATATTATATATATTTATATATATATTATATATATATATTATATATATATATATATTATATATATATATATATATATATATATATATATATATATATATATATACATACATACTGTCTCCTAGATCGTAATTCATCTCTGCATTTGACTGATGAAGCTTGCAGCGCTGGCAAAACGTTTTGTCAATACATGTATGTTAAGTTTCGGCCATATGACTTACTTATTAACTTGTTGCCGCACCCGAGACACAGGTCCAACACTACTGACCAGGTCATCTTCAATACCTGTGTCTGGTTTTTCCCTGACTAGCGAATAAACACCTGGACCTGGCTCAGGGCCGGGCAGCGAGAGTAGGAAAACTCAGGAAAGCCTTCCAAGGTATTCAAAGGTAAACATCTACCTCCTAATCTTAAACTAGAAAAACAAGCTACTACTCCCGGAACAATTTCCAGTTCTTCACATAACTGAGATTGCCAATTGATAAACATTAGAGGTGTAACCAACATTGTTGCATATGTGTCATACTCAGCAACCTGTCAGTATACATGTGGAAAATTTTGATCATTTTCCTGTAATTTGTGTAATAATTGAAGGATATAATAGTGTGTAGGTGTGTAGTGTTGATGTGTCTTTTAAAAGATGGTAAGCCACAGCGAAAACAACATCCCCTATAATTTACTTATTTATAGTAATCAGTTAATTAAGTAAAACGTAATTGTTATAATGATGGAAAAAGCTAATATTCTGATAAAGACAAATGTACCACACACCTGGAAATGTCACTGAATATTATTAAATATACGTGTATAATATAATCGTGTGGAGAGAACATCGAACATGGCGTAAGAGAAGAAACGGACCAGAATTTGTGGGTATTTAATCCAGTGTAATCGGAGCCGATAGAGATAATATCGGCCGAGCGTTGTAACGTCGGGATAAACGAAGAGGCAGTGCATCTGGAAGTGTCCAAATATTTAATACAACTGTCAATATAATTATATGATGGAACCCAGGAGGCGGTAGCTGAATGTGACTCCATATTACCTGTCACATACATCTTCCAGTTTAATGTACGCCTCCCAATGTGTACTGAACTCCATAAAACAGGTAAGGTAGCCAGTATTGGCTAATATATAGTATGTCTTACTGTTAGGAGGCGTTAGGATATATTACCAAGATAATACCTTGGCAAGTAATTCATTTACGTTCTTCACAATGTAACTGAACCATTGTAATGTATAATCGTTAATACAAAAAAAATTACTTGAGTTACGTCATATAGTCACTTAATAATTTTCACGCAGTCCACACCTTGCCAATTTACTCTTAATTTTTTTTTCTAGTAATTATTTAGGAACCATATGTTCTTAATTTAAGGTCCCTAATTTAAGTGTGAGTTGGGGAGCTGAGACAGTAGGCAATGAAAGAGGGACAATATCAGAGATTTGTTGTTCCTAAAGTCCCACATGTCTCCAAGGTCAGAGTTCTCCCCAGTTATGTGGGTGGAAGGTTAATTCAAGACTGTACTTGCAAAAATTCTTCCACAATTTCTCACGATACCTTTGATATACACCTACGATGAGTTTCGTGAGTTTTTCTACTTCCGAAGCCCAGCCATGGGCCAGGCTCATCTGGTGCTTGCCTGGTCAACCAGACTGTTGCCGCTGGTAGCCCACTGACCAACATATCCATCACAGCCTTGTTGATCTGGCACCTCAGTATTACATACCCCTGATCTAATCATATGTGCCCAAAAAACTGTTTCATTGCAAACATATTATCACAGCATTGTATGTAATAGTTACCAGCGAAGTGTTCAAACCTCTTAACACTGTAAAGATGGGTAGTTGGTTAATGGGGGGTTTGAAGTCTATCGACTACACAATTGAAAAGTTGTACTCGTTTGTGGAAATATTCGTGATTTTATTGTTCAGTGTACAAATTGTGATAGACATATATGAATGAAGGTGAGAGTCATAATGAAGGGAAGTCGAGATTGGACAAGATTACATATATGAGAGAGTTAGGTCAAGACTACTCAGGTAACAGTAACAGTAACACCTGCTGCTACAGTTAACAGTGATAACAACAAGTGGATGAAACTGTGCAAGTGGAAGACAAACGTACGTTCAGTGCGTGGGAGAAACTTCAAGCAAATACTGGATTATGAAGATAAATAACCAGTAAACATCTCGGGAAATATATAAGAGGAACAAGTGCACAAGACAGACAGAAGAGATAGACCGTGCGAGTGGTGCTTCTTAAATATTTTTTGTTCATTTGTATGAAGATGGTGAGGGCGGAGGGGCGGTGACAAGTCTTTTATTTACTAAAATAAAACTCTAAAGTGAGAATCATATAAGTAAGCAATAATAAGGCGATAATATTTTTTTTTTTAAATGTACAGACAGTATACGGCGAGGGGAAAGTTAGTATGGGCATTCTCGAGGATTAAAACAGAAAACGTAAACCATTTTCTCTAAAGCGGTGACTAAAGAAGGTCTAGAGACAGGCGTGGTGGCGGAATTTACTACGTGTAAGGGGCAGAGAAGTGGAGAAAAGGGATAAGGGAGGGAGTGAAAGGGGGGTTATCAAATGAGACCTAAACAACTCACCCTCCTCGCATGGTTCATCTTGACAGTCACCTCCTGACGGTCGTCGGCAACACACGGGGTGGAGAGGACAAGAGACGAGCGGGTTAGTAACTGAGCCAGGATTGGAAGCAGACAAAACCACTCTTGCTACAAGGGGGAGGGGAGGGAAGGGCGGCGACAAACTTCTCTGTTTAGTTAGGGAAGAAGCCTGATAAAGTAGGGGATGAGGGAATCAATTAATAGTTAGTTTGTAAAAAGTGTTGGGGAATATGGGGAGGAGCAGACGTCATTAACTATATGGGTGCTGATGATGCGAACTTTCTGTTTTAAGAAATAAAAATATACAAAGATAATTCTTACTATTGAACAATACAAGGGTAGTTAATTCACACAAAGCTAGAGAACATACAACGACACTAATATGATCACTTACAAGAACGACACAACTACTTGACAATGAGACTGAGTATAATGAAGGTTATGTAGGTAGATGTTGGCGCTTCAGGTGAGGGACTCGGGACCAGACTCTGCTGGTCATCAGACCATCCTTCAAAATGCTTCGCCAAGGACTACACTGCTAGTCAATCTCATGGTGTAAAATGTACTGACAATGGGATCACAACGTAACTACTTGTAAAATAATGTTATTACTGGCAAGCATTTTTTTTAGTTCAGTCTACTTGTTAGGGGAGGGGCTACGTGGAAAGAAGAGATAATTGAGTGAGAACAAGAGGCTAGGTCAGGAACTGGCCACGTAAAGGGCCAGGAACTGGCCACGTACAGCGCCAAGTAAGGATCTACGTACAGGGCCAAGTATTAAACCACGCACAAGTTAAAGTACCGAGTCACGTACAGAACCGCTTACATGATTAAGTATAGAGCCACGTACCAGGGCACAGATGAGAGCAGTCGGTCCTCTGCACAGCAAGACCCTGGCATGCAGCTCCGCCGTTGAGGGGTGTCGGTGCTGAGCAGGTGCGGCTGCGACGCTGTGTCCCACGACCACAACGACTGCTACACGACGTCCACGATGACCACGACGACCATGCCCCGTCCACTGTGGAGAGAGAGACATGAAAGATCGTCACACAAAGCCTCGGGAAAGCTATCAAAAAATCTTTTATTACCACTTTATTTCGTAGTTCTTGTTGTGAGTCATTCTCACTTCCCCTTCCCCCCCCCTCCCTCTCAAATCTCATTACCCTCCACCTACCTCTCAATCTCAATCCTCGCCGCCTACCACTCATTCTCTAAAACTGCAACACAGCTAGATTTCTTCAGCCTTTACTTGTGAGATGATATTTATTGCTAATTAAAAACATGGCAGACGTTAACCCTGGCTCATATTTACTGCTACGTAATAACTATACTATATGCAGACATAATAGCTACACATGCAGACATAATAACAAGTGGGAAATACTAGAATTCTTCTTAGGACATCCACTGAAGCACATTTCAACATTTTGGTGACGAATCAAACACCATCATCAAGATTCTTCCAGGATTATATTAGTTTTTAGCAGCAGCTAAGCTGCCAATTTTTTTTTACCTAGACGTTGTTTACATATTATAAATTTAATATTTTTTTTAGGTAGGAGTTGTAAAATCATACTGCATTTAAAAAAAAACCATACCACGACGACGCGACGGTCTGCAGTTTTGAGACTATGATCGCGGGTTCGAACCCCACCCGTGGTATGGTTTGTTTGCAGTCGTGTCATTACGATTTCGTGAGTCGTACTGCCTTTAGTTAGGCTCTGCTGTGGAAATCAGTGAACGTCGCCTAATTACTTTGTCAGGGATAGAGTAGGATTGTTTTCTTGATCGGTGTTTTGAGAACTGTGTTTGTTTTGGAAGAATGATCATATATACTGGCTTGCCTGGAGGGTGTTTCGGGGGTCAATGCCCCCGAGGCCCGGTCCATGACCAGGCCCCGCGGTGGATGAGTGAGGTTTAGAATAAATTTAAATGGTTATAAAACAAAGTTAAGAGATATATTTATGATTCTGTAATGTTAGGTAGAAACTTTTTGGTTAGAATTTTTTTTTCTTATTCTTAAAAGTTTAGATTATATTCACATACTTTTTAGGTGCTAAAAAGCCTTTTTTTTTTTTGGTCAATGGTTAGGGAGCTAGTTATTAGCTGTTTTAATAACATTTTTGTGTGAAACGCTAAACCCCTGTGGGCCAGTCAGCCCAGGAAAAGCTGGAGGTTCAATCCTCCATTTATTGAGAGAATAGAATGTAGGGAGAGCAGGAGAGTATGTTTTGCCTCAGTGTGTGTTCAGTCATGGTCAAGGGTGGGTGTGGAGCAACTCGCTCTGGATTGCCACCATTATCTGTTCCTGAGGTGCAAGGCCATGGGTGAGTCCTAGAGGACTGTAAAGCGACGGTGAACAACTGAGAAAGAGGCTGGAACATTCTTGACGCTGCAGGCGGAGAAAGTGGTATGAACAATGTAGGTGGGGGATTTTCCAGTAGAATCGTGTTGCAATATCATACAAAAATATTATTTATCAGGTGGTTTAGTTATTTGCACTGATGACTTTTTTTTTTTTGCAGTTCTGTAGGATAATCCTGTGGCAGAAAATAAGTGGATGAGAACTATTGCATAGTATAAAGATTTTTGGGATTATAACTGAACAAATTTAGTGCTGACTTTCATTTCCGTATTGTGGTTATGATCATCATGAATGTGTGCTGGATAATTGATAATTCATGATCCTATTAGTTCTTAATACTGGCTTATACATTTATATAATCTTTACGGGTGACGGCAGTAATTATAAACCAATAAGGATAGTGGGTAGTTAATTATTAATCATTTTTGTTATAACCCACTAATTGGCTCAATCATTCGTCCCAATATATAATAATATTAATACTGAATGGTGGTCAAAGAGTCGGCTTTTGATTATTGGATTATTAATAATTGTTGGTGACTATTTATTATATAATCCTTGTGATTATTAATAGCTCCAATGGTTACTACTCACCCATTAATGGCAGTATTTGGTGACAAACAGGGCTCCCGTTCCCTATTTCATTACTTGATGATTGTTAATCATTTGCCATTTGTTTATTGTTAAGGCCATATTCATCCCCCCCCCTTCCCGTCATGACTGATTCCCTATGTCCGTCTGTCTGTTAGTAGAAGAAAGGTAGAGGTAACTTTGAGGTGATCAGTCCCTCAGTCTGGATAGAAATTGGTTAGTCAGTCAGTCAGTCTGTCTCTGTCTGTCTGTCTGTCTCTCTCTCTCTCAGCTGTCAAACCTCCGCGGTGTTGACAATCTCATGAGTCTTTTACAAGCTCCTCGTTCATTGCTCATTTCCCCTCTGATCCCTCAGTCGCCGGCAAATAATAACTGCCGTCCACCCCAACAACCCAAACAAGTGCTACCCATCTCCCACCAGGTCTATCTTGCAACCCCCTCTTCACAGCCCTTCCATCAGCCTTCCCTCTCCCTAAAATTTTTTCCAGCCTTTTTTGTTTATTCTTTCGTCATATCTTCCCTACATTCCCTCATCGTTTTCTACCTTCCTAATGTAGCCTTCCAAATTTAATGTCTGTCTCACATAGGGTTTCTCAGCAAAGACCTCCATTTACGTTACTCGGTTAATTTCGTAAATTTGCTTCCATCGCATAAGTCAACTGTAGATATAAATCCAGATGTATTCCTATTACCCCTTTGGGACCTAGTTCCTAGGCCTTTTGTGTATTCATAGGCTCTTGCGCAAAAACTAGTCGCTTCAGCGGCAAAAATCTAAATTTTTAGGCTAGGTATCTCGTTAGGTCATATTTCGTTAGGTTAGATTGTCGTCTATCAATTAAAATTAAACAGTCACACCACAATGTCAAAAGTGAAATACCTTAGTAAGAAAATATTTTGCAGCGTGTAGCTCGATCGCTAGCGCACTCAGCTCACACACTGAGGTCTGGAGTTCGAATCCCCGGTACGGCTGGAACACATTAGGACGTGTTTCCATAAGACACCATGCTGAGGCAGCATGGGTACTAGAAAATACAGTTATATAATCACTGTTTAAGATTCGAAAAAAAAAACAATCACCCATTTGACTGTTTCAGAAAAAGTGACGTACGGATTTTTATTAAGAGGATGATCTAGCCTTCCTTACCTGTTTCTCGTGCTCTCCTTCCAACTTTTCTTTATATCTCAACCATTCCTCTCTTTTCATTTCCTGCCCTCGCTTCCTTTTTCGTCTCTCAACTTCTTTCATCTTTTCAACAATTTCCTTCTCTCAGCTGCTCCTCTTCTCTTGAGTCTCACTACAAGTCGCATTACCTGACTCCCGGAAGTCCACTTCCTCTTCATAACTGACAAAACTAATGGAGCTTCAAGCGGTAAGATAGTGTCGTATACAACACTATCTTACACATCATTATTATATCTTTTAAACCAAGACTGTCTTACACTAAGACTAATAGGCTGATTAATCTACTTACCTGGAGTCTACCAGGAGTCGATTTCGGGGGTCACTGCCCCAGCCCAGTTGCCCGGTCCCAGATCAGGCCTCCAGGCTGATGGCTTGATGAAGCAGGCTGTTGGTGACAACCTTATGCAATCCAGTATATGCACCACATCCAGAACTTACATCCAGAACTTACCCAGTTCCCTCTTGAAGACAGCGAGTACAGGATAAGCTAAAATTATTCAATGGACAAAAGACCCATGTGCGAGACTTTGGAGTAATGTTGTCAGAAGATCTCACATTCAAGTCACTTGTTCTCTCCAGGTTAGAATACTTCCTTTCAAGGCAGGTGAGATTGCTGAGGTAGAAAACGTACAGAGAACTGTCACTGATCGTATACATTCAATTAAACATCTGAACTACTGGGAGAGCTTTAAGTCCCTTCAACTGTACTCCTTGGAACATAGGCAAGTAATGCATCATAATTTACACCTGAAAAATCCTGTAGGGACTGGTTCCAAACCTGAACACTATAATCACTCCTTATGACAATAATGGACTTAGCAGACGGTGCAAAATATCTCCAATAAAAAGCAGGAACACGACGAGTACACGAATAGTGAATTCGATAAGTGTCAGAGGTCCCCGACTCTTCGACGCCCTCCCTCTGTGCAGAGGGGAATTACCAACAAACCTCTGGCGGACTTCAAGAGAGAACTGGACAAGTTCCTCAAATCAGTGCTTACCAGTCGGGTTGTGGTTTGTACGTTGGACTGAGTGCAGCCAGTAGTAACAACCTGGTTGATCAGGCCTTGATCTACCAGGAGGCCTGGTCTTGGACGGACCCACGGGGGCGCTGACCCCGGAAACATTCTTCAGGAATCCTTGAAGCCTGGCCCCAGTCCGGGCTTCAAGGAGAGAAAACTTCTCGAAATCGACCACAGGTAAACCACAGGTATAGCCGGTACGTCAAGGAAGGTTTAACCGCGGGTATACAACACTGGTGAGCGCACCGCTGGTGAGCCAGTGGGGCAGTCTGAAGGCCTGGGGATGTCACAGTTAAATGGGCCATTTAAACTGTAATATCCGTAAACTTCTGGCAAGACAGCTATAGAATGAATTACGTTTTTTGGAGGGAAGGTCACCCTATCTTAGCTGAAGACAGACGGTGTAAGAATAAAAAAGAACAGCGATAACTTAACACTGATATAACATTCTTCTCTATATCTGATGAAGCCACTGGCTGGCGAAACGTTTCCACAATATACACTGGCTGGCGAAACGTTTCCACAATATACACTGGCTGACGAAACGTTTCCACAATATACACTGGCTGGCGAAACGTTTCCACAATATACACTGGCTGGCGAAACGTTTCCACAATATACATTGGCTGGCGAAACGTTTCCACAATATACACTGGCTGGCGAAACGTTTCCACAATGAGGATACCCAAGTGTTTCACAAGTGTCTCATTCATCAACTTGTCGGTTCTTTGAACCATTTATCTTTAGCCACTGAACCGTCAGTATATGTCAAGGTCACTGGCCAAGAGACGGACCTACGACCGTGCGTCCACAAGCGATGACAAGCAGCGATTTTATTCTAATTGATTTAATAATGTTCTTTCATGTGTCCCGTGTCCTTCCTTGAGTGTTTTCTTCTTTTAAGTGTCCTGTATTTTCCCTCCAGTGTTTTCTTCTTTTATGTGTCCAGTGTCCTTCCTTGTATATTTTCTTACTTCATGTTCGAGTGCTTTCTGGCTTCATGTGTCTTGTTTCCTTGAGTGCTTTCTGGCTTCAAGTGTCTTGTGCCTTGAGTATTTTCTTGCTTCATGGGTCCTGTGTCTTCCTCAATTGTTTTATGGTCTTGCTTCATGTGTCCTGTATTCATCCTTCACTGGATGGATTTTTAACCTCCTCACAAATAGAACCCAAAGAGTAACAGCAGAGTGAAATCAGGGGCTGCTACAGTGAAAAGTTCTATACCTCAAGGCACGGTACTAGCCCCACTTCTCTTCCTCATTCATATTTTTGACATAGACAGGGAGATCAATCATAGCACTGTATCATCCTTTGCAGACGAAACTAGAATATGTTTGAAAGTGGCAGTCACAGAAGACACAGCGAACCTCCAAGCTGATATAAACCAAGTCTTCCAACTCAAACCGCTTAATAGAACGTAAATCAAATGTGAGAGACCTGGAAGTGATAATGCGAGATCTCACGTTCAAGGAACACAACAACGTTATTTTCGCAACTGCAAGAAATATGATAGATTGGGTAACCAAAACCATGAAAACAAGGGAAGCCAAGCCAATGATGGCACTCTTCTGGTCACTCGTTCACTCTATGCTGGACTACTGCTGTGTACTAACGGCCCCTCTTCAAGGTAGGCGAAACTGCTGAGCTGGAAAATATGCGGAGAACCTTAACAGCTCGTATAAACTCAGTCAAGCACCTAAATTACTGGGAATGCGTGAAGTCCCTACAATCTACACCTGGGAAATACTAGAGACTGGTCACAAACCTACACACCGAAGTTACTACATATAAACACAAGAGGCTTGGCAGACGGTGAAAGATACCTCCATTGAAAAGCAGGGATCGATGAGTACACCGAGAGGAAACTCACTAAGTGTTAAGAGACCACGACTCTTCAACGTCCTCCCGTCATGAATAAGGGGGATCACCAAGCAATTCAGTACCACCTTTTTCCTCTTTTACACATTCTTCAGCGTTCTCTTTCTATATTTGATTTTCTTGTATGTTTCCTCAGTGGTATATATTTCATACAGATTTTGCATGTTTCTGCCTTCAACTGTTCCATGAACTCGTGTTCATGGTTTATGTTAGGGGATCAAATCATTTCCCGCTATAATTATCATATATTGGATAAATTCATATAATGGATACAAATAAGTAATTATCATATATCAGATGCATTGCTGATGTATCCAATTTTGCAACAAAATATTACCCTCTCAACATCTTCCCATATCTTAATTCCTCCCTCATCTTATCTTTTCATTCCTTCCACTTCTTACAATCCCCTCCTCCACTTCTGTTCTCCGCTTCTCTTCAATTCAACCCCTTCCTCTTCGCTCTTACATTTAACTCCGTTTCTTCCTGGTCCCACCTCCTCGCCCCTCACCCTCCCCACAATTCCTTCTATTTTCCTTTCGTTCTGAGTGACGAAGCCCCAATGGACCTTTCAACCTAAAATTGAGTCGGAGTTTCAAATAATGCCGGACGGAGCAGCAAAACTAGCAAGTATTAACAGCACCGGGTGGAGCAGCACTTGGCGGAACAGCACTGAGAAGAACAGCACCCGGCGGAACATTTCTTCAAAACCGATTCTTGAACCCACCAATTACAAATTGACTCGGTACCCCACTGTCCCGCCCCGCCCTCATTCCGCCTATCATCCCTCCCCATCATTCCCCATTCCGCCTCAGCCCGCCCCATACAGCGTCGAACCTTCCCCATCAATCATAGCACTATATAAACTTTTGCAGACGATAATAATATCTGTTTGAAAGTGACAGCCATAGAAGACAACGAGCCTCCAAGCTTTCAGTGAGCCATTGGCAACAATATGAAGTTCAATGAGGAAATAAAAAAAGATCAGAGAACAAGACGAGCTCAAAACACTCAACAAAACCGAAGTGAAATTTGAGAGAGCTAGGAGTGATAATGTCAGATCTCACGTTCGAAGAGCACAACAACGTTATTATCGCACCTGCAAAAGAATGATAGGTTGGATAACTAGAACCTCCAAAATAAGGGATGGTAAGTCGATGATGACTCTTCAGGTCACTCGTTCTCTCTAGGCTGCGTTATTGTTGTGCACTATAGGTCACCTTCGAGGGAGGCGAAATTACTGAGGTGAAAAAAGCACGTTAAACCTTCATAGCTCGTATAAACTCAGTTAAGCACCTAAATTACTGGGAGCGCTTGAAGTCCCTAGAATTCAACTCTTTAGAACATAGCCGAGAAACATACATCATAATTTACATCTCGAATATACTGGAGGGAGTGGTACCAAACCTGCTAACCGAAATTACTACTTAAAAAAGGCTTGGCAGACGGTGCAGGATATCTCCAGTGAAAAACAGAGGAGCAATGAGTACTCTGAGGGAACTCATTAAATGTTAAGGGACCACGACTCTTCAACGCCCTTCTTTCATGCATCAGGGGGATAATCATGAAACCCTTAGCTGTCTTCAAGAGGGAACTCGATTAAATTCCTCGAAATATTTCCTGATCAACCGGGTTGTGGGGCATACGCTGGACTGAGGGCGGTGGGCACTAACAGCTTGATCGTTCAGGCCAGCAACAAGGAGGCCTGGTCTGGGACCGGCCCGCGGGGGCGGTGATACAAGTAAAGTCCTACACCTCGCCTTTCCCTGCGCCCCATAGCTCTCCACAGTATCGCCTCGCCGAGCACCACCAGGCATTGATCATTACTGCACCGCACCTTTACCCGTTTCACGCCGTACTTTTTCTTGCCCCGCCACGAACGCTCGCTCCATTCTCCGCCACGCCACGAACACTCGCTCCCTTCCCCGCCCCGCCACGAACACACACTCCCTTCCCCGCCTAGATTATCGACTCTGCCACAAAGAGAGTTTTTTAAATGTTTCAATTGATTACTCTGATATCGGCAGATGGGATCTTTAGTCTTGTAGATAGTAGCCTTGAGGTCCGTTGAAGTGTGCCAGATGACCAACACCAGGAGGAGAGATATGAGAGGCAAGAGAGAGAGAGAGAGAGAGAGAGAGAGAGAGAGAGAGAGAGAGAGAGAGAGAGAGAGAGAGAGAGAGAGAGAGAGAGAGAGACGAGAAGAGAAAAATATAGCCCTTGGTCAATCGGGTAGCGCAAGAACTAGTGTCAAAGTTCTAGTAGACTACACTGTGTTTGCCCTGCCTGCATCGTATGCAGCTCAACTCGACACTGTGTTTGCAAAATGCTTGTCAAACCGGTTGCTAAAGGAGGGTATTGATTTTGCCCTCATCTCCAGAAGGCAGACTCTCTCAGTGTTATATAACTATGTTGCATCTCTTGCCTCGGGGTTTCCTACCGTTTACTGCTGTTGAATCATTTGGCTCTTCAAGTAGTTTTAACATTTTGAATATGTCAAACTGTGTAACATATTTAATAATAATAATAATAATAATAAATAATAATAATAATGGTAACGTTGCTGCTTGCGTCTAGTGTGTTTAACACACTGTTATTAATGAACAATGTCCTAGTATTATTTGATATTGGCTAGCAATGTGGCCAAGTGCATTGCTCTGCACCTAGCCACACTGACCACCTAGCCACACTGAAAGCCATCCTCCACGTGTCCCACCACTGAAACAATCTCGTGTCATCAGCGAATTTTAGCAACTTTAGATATCAGTCTGGATATTTGTCTCTCTCACACAAGGGAAAGAGGGGGAGAGAGAGAGAGAGGGGGAGAGAGAGAGGGGAGAGAGAGAAATTGCAAGATCATTACCAGATTGGTCTTCGTTCAGACTCTCACAGGAGTGGCATTCAGTATCTGACCCCGTCCTCCTACCTCAGCCCCCCACCCTTCCCCTCAAGTGCCACTTGCCCCACCCCCCACAAGACCCTTTCCCTCAAGTGCCACTTGAAGTTGGAGGAGCAAAGGGACAACCAAAAGGAGAAGAGGAGTTAAGGGGCTGGAAGGGGAGTTCCATGGAAGAGCTACCCCTTCACGTAACAGATAGAGTTCGGTTGTGACAGCCATCTGTCGCTCAGTAACCAGCCACATGCAGGTTACTGAGCGACAGATGTAGGGGGGAGGAGGGGAGCAAAAAGAAGGGGAATGGAAGAAATGGGGAAAGAGGGAGAGGAATGCGGAAAGAAGGTAATATAAGGGAAAATAGAAGAGGTAAAGGGAGGGTGAATGATGATGTACAGGGGAATTGAAGAGAGAGAGAGAGAGGGTAGAGGGAGGGAAAGATGAGTGAAACAGATAAAGGGAAATCCTGTATGTCAATGGACACAGATCCAACTAATGTAACATTTTATTGTGGCAACGTTTCACTCTCCGGGAGCCTTGCCAAGCGGCTCCTGGAGAGCGAAACGCTGCCACAATAGAATGTCACATTAGTTGCATCTGTGTCCTTTTTGTCTGTAATTCTACCATTATTACTGAAAATTACATAAGTGACTTCAATGCTACCTGTTGAGTAGGACTAACTAGTGTAGTTCTGCTGATCGACTAACTAGTGTAGTTCTGCTGATCGACTAACTAGTGTAGTTCTGCTGATCGACTAACTAGTGTAGTTCTGCTGATCGACTAACTAGTGCAGTTCTGCTGATCGACTAACTAGTGGAGTTCTGCTGATCGACTAACTAGTGGAGTTCTGCTGATCGACTAACTAGTGTAGTTCTGCTGATCGACTAACTAGTGTAGTTCTGCTGATCGACTAACTAGTGTAGTTCTGCTGATCGACTAACTAGTGTAGTTCTGCTGATCGACTAACTAGTGTAGTTCTGATGATCGACTAACTAGTGTAGTTCTGATGATCGACTAACTAGTGTAGTTCTGATGATCGACTAACTAGTGTAGTTCTGCTGATCGACTAACTAGTGTAGTTCTGATGATCGACTAACTAGTGTAGTTCTGCTGATCGACTAACTAGTGTAGTTCTGCTGATCGACTAACTAGTGTAGTTCTGCTGATCGACTAACTAGTGTAGTTCTGATGATCGACTAACTAGTGTAGTTCTGATGATCGACTAACTAGTGCAGTTCTGCTGATCGACTAACTAGTGTAGTTCTGCTGATCGACTAACTAGTTTAGTTCTGCTGATCGACTAACTAGTTTAGTTCTGATGATCGACTAACTAGTGTAGTTCTGATGATCGACTAACTAGTGAAGTTCTGCTGATCGACTAACTAGTGTAGTTCTGCTGATCGACTGCCACAGACTGGCCTTATTTATGACACTATTACTACTGTTTCCTGTTACTCTTCTAATTTTAATAAGGCTATTAAAAATAAGTTTATAATAGGCTGGAGTAGAAATGGTCAATTATTTATATACTTTTGATATACTTTCGATGAATTCCGAGAATTTTTCTACTCCCAGAGCCCGGCCATGGTCCAGGCTCGTCTGGGGCTTGCCTGGTCAACCAGGCTGTTAGTGCTGGTGACCCACTGACCGATAAAATTAGAGAAATATTTATTGCCTGGTTGAAGAGTGGTAGAGACAGTCTCCAATTTTAGGGAGATGACCGAGATTAGAAAAACTTTTAAAGCGACTTTTGGCTTTCTGTAGAAATAAAGAAATCAATGACAAATCATCATATGTTGAAGAAAAATAAAGAAACGATGATATGCGGTCATTCTGGAAAGAGATGCAACAGTAAAGAGATAAACTCAAGAGTTCAAATATTATTGATGTTGAGAATGTGGAGGACATATTACACATTCTTATTGACTTGGTAGAATGTAATTTTACTGTTAAGCTTGGATAATATTTTATTAAGAAACGAATTAAGATATTACAACACTGTATTTGCAAACTTTATGTTGGAGTCGGTCACGATGGGACTGATTCAGAATTGTGGAAAATATTGATATGATGAAACATTTTAATTTTTCAATTAAATATTGATGATGTGATTAAAGATGTCGCCCCATGAAAGTGAGATGTGTGTTCAGTTTTCTTAAAAGTAAATATCATTGCATGCGGATAATATTCTTTCGGTTGATTCTTTGATTTACTAAAGTTTAATCCAATGTTTTGGTGAATTATTATGGGGAGAGCTAAACCTGTTAGGATTATACAGCGCCTGTGGGGGTAGGGGGATGGAAGGCACTCAGGCTTAATTCAGGGAATTGGAGCACAGATCCAATGCCCTAGATCAAGAGCCCCTCACCGGCATCAAGGAACCTCCCTTCAGAGGTTTTAGTGAAGAAATACATTTTATAATGTACCATCTCTACACAAACACAAAACGTGTGGCATTTCGTGAAAATACTTGATCTAATAATGTGGATAATATTATCAGATGGTATGAAATTGATGAATATTTTAGACAACATTAAGGCCATTACCAACCAGGTGATTTGTCAGGTAATTAGGAAGCGGAGGTGAGACTACATTCGCTTTATACAAAATTTAATTCTTTTAGAAATTTAAACTGGAATAATTTCGATACATACTTGTTTATATCTAAAGAATATTGTTTGCCTGAGTTTAGATTGCAACTCTGCAATAGTGATAAAGCTTCCAATCATAGGTATTTTAAAATTTTTAAATTAATGTTGATTTTTTTAAATACTCTAAAAATAATGTTGGGGTTTAATATTCTTATTGTAGTCATAATGTAATAGGCTATTATTTAAATAAAGTTGCTTTATTACAGTCAGATGCTTTAAATCATTGATCAATGACAATTCTATGTGTTTTAATCTTATATACTTGTAAAACAGGGACATCATTTTTTATGAGTCTCTCAGCTTTCCATTAGAACATAGTGTATGTATTTTTAAATAATTAGAACATATTAAATAATTAGAACATAATATAGGTCAGAAAAAGGTGGCAACGAAGCCTACAAGAGGTATAGTTATATAGCTGTGTCAGTAATAATGGTAGAATTACCAACAGAATGTTAGGTAAGTGGACACAAATGTAACTAATGTGAGATTTTATTGTGGCAACGTTTCGCTCTCCAGAAGCTTTGTCAACCCGTTATAAAGCTCCTGGAGAGCGAAACGTTCCCACAATAAAATGTCACATTTGTTGCATCTGGGTCCATTTACCTAACATTTACCTAACAGCTGTCAGTTAGTTACAAGTAATTTATCAGTTTTAATGCGATCTTTACAAATGCTTTGAAAAATTATGGGGTTACCCACTCACAGTACTAACCATAATGTTGTGCATATGTGTACTATTTTTTTATGTATACATTATGTTGCTTTAAGACACATGTGCAACAATTGAGTATGTATTTTTATTGTTGAAACGTTTCGCCTGGTCACAGACCAGGCCCCGAGGGCATTGACCCTCGAAACCCTCTCCAGGTATACCCCAGGTATATACACAGTAGGCTTCTTCAATAAAAATACACAGCTGTTGCACATGTGTCTTAATTATGTTTTTTTCTACAATCTATGTACTTTAAATCAATAATCAATAAGAATTCTGTAATTTTCAATCTCGCTTATAAAACAAGCACAAAATTTTTCATATATTTCACGGCTCTTAACTGATACATACTGTGCATTTTTTTAAAAAATGATTTAGATATAAAATATAGAATAAGTTGGCTTCAAATTCGTGAACCAACTGGAAGTTTGCTTAACTCTGAGCACCTGAGAAATGTAGTGTGCAGGAGCATTTTATCCGAGTGGGTATATTAGTGTATAGTGTATTGCATATTACGAAATATACCTTACTGACTGCTGCACAGTTACTACTGCTACTACTACTGTTACTACTTCTACTATTACTGCTACTATTAGTACTACTACTACTACTACCATTATGTCCTGAGTAGTCCATGTTGGGGTTATCCTAGGTAGTTTACACATGTTACTATGTATGATAATTTGTGACTACTGTGTACCAGTGCATCTGTACATAAAAAAAAATAATAACTCACAACAGGGTTTCACTGAACATAGCCAACCTATGCACTGTATTTAGTTAAAAAAATATTTGTACTTAATGTGCTTGCCAAACCAGCTTTCAAATGACTGCTGTCATTGCACCTATAACTTAAGTAAGTCATGTTCTACGCTGCATTGTCTGCAGTTATACTTGCTCACACATTAGTGTTGCACCTCATGTCTCAGAGTTTCATGCCAGTGTTACTAGTCATTGAATCCTTTTGCCCTTTAAATAGTTCTTCGTGTCCAATGTGTTTATCCTCAAGCCTTTGAGAGTCCATCATCTGTAAGGTTCCAGACCCCAATCAGGCCAGTGGAAATTGTTGCATTACCTATAGCCAAATCTTCCCATTATTTCGATGAGGTAACGTTAAAGGTCGTGAGTGAGATCTCGTAGTCTTTGTTAACTAAGAGAGAACAAGTTCCTTGAATCTTTCTTTATAGTGTTTGTTTCTTGTTGAGAGTCAAGAGGTTCGTTGTCGTCCTCGCTACACTGTCAAGTTTACTCTCGCCTTTTATGAAGTTCAGGATCCAAAAATTGGACATCATATTACAGTGAAATCTGATATTTGTGTTACAATGTGTCACTGTGGGGAGGGAGGGAGGGAGAGGGAGAGAGGGAGAGGGAGAGGGAGAGAGGGGAGAGAGGGAGGGGAGAGGGGGAGGAGGGGAGAGAGGGAGGATTAAAAACATTAATATATGAAGAAATTAATGAAAGATTTCATGATCTAGATTATTCAAGTAGACACATCACAAAAGATCTTGGAGATGTTTGCCCTAACGATGTAAACAACGGCTGGAAGTGACAAGAGCAAATAACGCCGGGAATAACAATGACCCAGAGATAGAACCGAAATTTATAGAGAAGCGCTGTACTAAGAGGGGCCATTCAACGACTGGAGACAGAGAGGTAGTCAGGTTTGATCCGAGTAGTGGGAGTATATTTGAGGTTCCTTAACACCTTTTTAACACAATATTCACCTTCCAACAACGTATCCTCCAGCTCCCACTTCCACTTCTCTTCCTGCTTCCCACTTCCCCGTGTATTTTGTAAACAAAGGAAAATAAACAAAGAGGTAAAAAAAACCTTAAAACTCCAGTCTGTTGATATAATTCCCGGAAAAGGAAAAAATAGTGGGAAAATAAGGCGGGCGCGCGCATTTTTGCCAGACTGTAAACAGTGGCGTTCTTGTAAGTCCTGCTGGGATGCAGAATCCTATCCGTTCTTATAAAGTAATCCCGTCATAGCCAGATTACCTCGCCAGAAAAAAGTTTAAGTAAACATTAACCAAGAAAGCTGAAGTAATCTACTCAGCCGACGGAGATTTTTTCTCTTCATTTGCCTCAAAAATGGTTACAAATTTATGCAAAATAATATTTTAAGGCAAAAAAGTGCAGGTTCTGGTAAGCTTAACTAGTAAGAGGTGGACCAGGAGGTGTGGGAGGAGGTGGACCAGGAGGTGTGGGAGGTGGACCAGGAGGTGTGGGAGGTGTGGGAGATGGACCAGGTGTGGCAGGCATGGAAGGTGTGGGAGGAGGTGGACCAGGAGGTGTGGGAGGCATGGGAGGAAGGGAGGAGGAAAATAGAAGAACAGGAAAAAGAGCAACAACAGAGAAGCAGGAAGAGGAAGAAATGGTAGAAGTGTACGAAGAGACACAAGAGGAACAGAAGTGCAGTGAGGAGAATCAGAAGAAAAGAAGAAACAGGAGAAAGGAGGAGGATGGACCAAGGCTCCTACACAAACTATACTATCACATTTTAAGGTGACGTAGACGAGGCTCGGCTCCATCCACGGCGGCATCTTTCCGTGTCTGCACCATCCCTAACACCATCACCTGGCACAGTCTGGCCACCGGACCACCCTAGCACTACACCTGCACAACCGTCTCGGCTTACCCATCTCTCAGGCCCTACACCTGCACCATCTCTGGCACCACACCTGGCACCACCACACTGAGTTGACGAGTTTCAGGAGCTTTCCTAATTCAGCAGCCCGGGCTTGGGCCAAGATTTTTTGCGCTTGCCTTGTCAACCAGGCTGTTGCTGCTGGCTACCCACTGGCCCACATATCCATCACAGCTTAGTTGATCTGACACTTGCCGGAGGTAACTGTCCAGTTTCCTCTTGAAGATTTCTACACTTGTTCCGACAGTGCTTATATCTTTAGGTAGTTATGAATAGCCTGGACCCACGGATGTTGATACAGTGCTCTCTTATTGTGCCCAATGCGCCCTGCATTTGACCTGGTTTATTATACATTTTCTCCCATATCTCTCATTCCTGTAAGTTATGGTAGTGTGCAGATTACTGTAGGGAAACCAATTTCTTTAACAAAAATGGGAAAATAAACCTTTTGTTTAGTAAAATCCACCGATCGGAAGAGACATTCTCTAGTTATCGCTCAGAAAACAATTTCAGACATGTGGGAAATTTGCATGAACAAATGCTAAATTTGTAGGGCTCCAGTCTTTGAATAAATGCATCAGCCATTAAAAATTGAAGCCGTTCAGAAGAGGCACATTTAACTATCTCACGTTAAATCTAGAAAATTGTACCTACACACTTCAGTAACAATACCAACATTCTTGTAAGTTACAAAGTGTTATCAAATTTAGAGGAAGAAAAAATTCAGGCGACCCCTTGAAGGTACTTTTCAGAGAGACCGAATAACTAGCATGAGTTAAAAGAAAAAAAGTTACCTAAAAGTAGGGTCTTGAAGACCTGAAAATTACCTGAGGTCCTAAGAAAAGTTACCGGGTCCTAAAGAGAGTCTAATTACTGAGGTCTAAAAGTTACCTGAGGTCCTAAAAGTTACCTGATAAAAGTTACCTGAGGTCCTGAAAGTTACCTGAGGTCCTGAAAGTTACCTGAGGTCCTGAAAGTTACTTGATGTGGTCTTAAAAGTTACCTGAGGTCCCTAAAGGCAACTAGGAAAACGAAAAGGCCATAGCAGAGAGTTGTTAAAATATGTAGCTGGACACTACAAGCACTAGCAGCTGTAAACAGGAGGTTATTACTGTAGAATGGAGAGGTGCGCATGGAAGAGGAGAGGAGGGGAGGATGGAAGAGTGGGAGAAGAATAGAAATATAAAAGGAGTGGGTCTGTGAGTGTAATATCCGTGTGAGTGTAATGTGAGTGGAATGTAGTATGAGTGAAGCATGAGTGTAGTGGGAGTGGGAGTGGGAGTGAGAGCGTAGTGAGTGTAGTGGGTGTGAATGAAGTGGGTGTGAGTGGAATTGGCAAGCGATTGGAGTGGGTAAAGAGTGGATGTGTAAATGGAATGGGTGTGTGAGTAGAATGTGTACATGATTGGAGTGGGCGTGCGAGTAGAGTAGGCCTGTGAATTTAGTGGGAATGCAGGCGGACTGGTCGAGAAGCTGGAGTGGGCAAGTGAGTGGAGTGGGCGTGTGAATGGAATGGGCGTATAATTGGAGGTATATAAGAAAAGAGGGGTGGGGCCGAGGAAGGGAAGATCGTGTAAGGTAAGGGCGTGTGAGACATGCTTGACTCTACTTCCAAAACAGGACGGAGGTTGTAGGTAAACATCTCAAGTTTTAAGCCAAAAATCTTACTTCTTTTCACCAGTCCAGGAATTTTGCAAAACATATAATGTAATCTGTACCTATATTAAATAAAGACATCTTGTACTAATACATTTCATATACGGTAGTAATAAAAAGTAGTGCCGGGTACAATACAATTGAAGTACCGTAATAGTTCATTACTATTTGATATTCTGCATACCAAATGCTAGTTCATTAACCCCAAATTTATAATTATTCTAACTTCAAAACCAATAATAAAAAATACATCACAACAAAACTCGTAAGATTTGCAGAAGTATCAGAGTATGCAACCTGCCTGCACACGACCTCTAGCAAACACAGTGCAAGTGTGCAATTACCATACAGTCAAAGATTAACACAAAATACAATCAGAAACAAAATCCAAACAATCATATGCTAGGCTGAGCCAACAAAGCTGAGCAAATTATGTTGCTTACGGCTTTGTATGCAGAGGCAAACCTCTTCCTGAGACTGAGTCCACACCAAACAATGCAGAACTAGTATTCAGTACATTCAACATTAGGCTAACGACGCCAAACCGGGTTATAGTCAATACTAAAGCATATAGTGTACACCACTAAAGCTCACAATGTATCGTCACAGGACAGATGAATTAAGAGATTAAATCCCAAAACATTCCAAAGTGGCTATATCCCAAAAACAGAACACAGGAAGTTCACACGCGAACTAGTGCTGACCCTTCTCTCAGAATATGTTGAAATGTGACAAGGTGGAGAAACTACGTCCACAACAACATGATGTAAGATATGTTAATGGAAGTATAGCAGTAATTTTTGGATACACTGATAGAAGTTCACAATGACGACCCTTCCGATCAGAGGCCATATCTAACAACGTAGTTAAAATGACAAGAGAGATAAGATAAGATTTCGTTTGGATTTTTAACCCCGGAGGGTTAGCCACCCAGAATAACCCAAGAAAGTCAGTGCGTCATCGAGGACTGTCTTATTTCCATTGGGGTCCTTAATCTTGTCCCCCAGGATGCGACCAGTTGACTAACACCCAGGTACCTACTTGCGGCTAGGTGAACAGGACAACAGGTGTAAGGAAACACGTCACCAAGAGTCATTTTAACTACAAAGGATGCAGACACAAGATATGACTCAGAAATTCGAAATACCAAAAACAGCATATACATGAAGGACTTTGTATATGAGACTATGTTAATGACAACAGAGCAACTTCTCACATTCCTCCTTGCAAGGAGAGCAAGTTCTCACACTAAACTTTAAAGAGGGCAGGAACTCACCACAGACTTTAAGGGTAGGAACTCACCGCTGACTGAGAGCAGATATTTAACAAAAAAATTATGGACAGGCACTTCAAGGAGGATAGGTACTCACCCAAGGCACCACATGCAGGTGCTCACCCTAAACTTTAAGGAATGCAGGTATTCACCCTAAACTTTAAGGGACGCAGGTACTTACCATAAACTTTAATGCGGACAGGTACTCACCATATACTTTAAGAAGGGCGGGGTCGGAGACACGCTTGGCGGCCACATTCTCAGCTACACAGGTGTAGTTACCAGAGTCCTCGGGCCGAGCAGACAGGATCAGCAGTGATCCCTCAGACGAGATCCTGAAATTGATACACCGCCACGGGGTTAATTTTGGTGGGTGTTAGAGTAAGGGAATGTCAAGATTATTATTATTATTATTATGATTATTAGTCTTTGTGAGAAGTGAAAAACATTGTTTGGGACAAATATGAGTATTTCAGATCCATACCCACATTAGTATTATTATTATTGTTATGAGGGAACGCTGAACCCATAGGGATTATACAACGCCTTTGGATAGGGGAGGGGGGATGGAAGGCATTCAGGCTAAGTTCAGGGAATTGGAATACAGATCCAATTCCCTAGATCAAGAGCAACTCACCAGCAATTTATTCCCACAACTTAATATTGAATTTGAGTGTTGTATAGTTTCTGGTGGGTTTATTCACTACTCACACAGCCAGACAAGTTGTGACACTAGAGATTAATCATAAAAACCACTTTACCTCCCACCTGGCTCCCGGTACTCCCAGAATCACAGTTTCTGACCAACTCCTAATTTAATCATGGCTTCCCTTCTCCTTCTGCCTCTCTCCTTTCTATCCCTTAATTTATGCACAAATAGGGTGGATGGGAACAGGCTGTTTGAAATGCGAGTGGAGGGAACCAGAAGTCGTATACGGTAGCTAAGGTCAAAATAAAGTCATAGGATCATTAGGAAATAGTTATCAGTTTTACGGTGGCAAGTGGAATGCACTCCTGCTTGATAGTCTGATCAGGAACTAACTGGAGGAACTTATGTCTAGTATTAAAGACAGCTAGGAGTTTGCTGGTAATTCCCCTTATGCATGAAGGGAAGATCTTGGAAAGTTTTGATCCCACTACATTTACTGAGATGTCTCACAGTGAAGGATTGGGGAGGGGGGGAATTTTGCACCGCTTTCGTAAAGAGTAACTTTCATGCGGGGTCCCAGACTATTCAACATCTTACCAGAAGATATCCGAAACACGACTGGAATAAGTGTAGAAGCCTTCAAGAGGAAACTGGACAAGTATCTTCACCAGGTGCCAGATCAACCAGGCTGTAACGGATATGTGGGTCAGCGGGCCTCCAGCAGCAACAGCCTGGTTGACCAGGCAAGCACCAGACGAGCCTGGCCCATGGCCGGGCTCAGAGAGTAGAGAAACTCTCGAAACTCTTCAAAGGTATATCAAAGGTAAGGTATCTTCCAGAGAAGATCATCTCCTGCAGGGACGCCAGATTCACATCCTTAAATCTCTTCTTAAAGTTCATTCCTCTCAGTTCCAGGAAAAGTTGTGTTGCAAACCTCTGGGATTTTTTTTAATTTATCCACCTGCTTAAGGGGTGCCTTCATGCTGTCACTCCATTAAGAAGGCACTAGACAGGCACTTAAAGTCAGTACCTGACCAACCGGGCTATGGTTCGTACGTCAGTTTGCGTGCGGCCGGCAGTAACAGACTGGTTGATCAGACCCTGATTCCACCATGAGGCCTGGTCTCAGACCGAGCCGCGGGGGTGTTGACCTCCGAAACCCTCTCCAGGTACGTATTAGGAAGTACAGTTTAAGGGACTTCAAACACTGTCAATAATACAGGTGTCTGACTGAACTTATGAAGGCGGTGAAAGCTTTCAGTACGTTCTCCGGATCACCAATTTCGCCTACCGTAAAAGGAGCTGTTTTTGAACAACAATATTTTAGAAGCTATAAGACTGTAAATTAAAGAATATCATCACTGGCTTGGCATCTCTCGTAGTGAAGGTTCTAGTTATACCACCTAATATTTTCCCAGCGGTTGTGATAATAACACTGTTGTGATCCTTGAATAATAAATCTTCTGACAGTGTCACATTTAAGCCCCAAACATTTTTCTTACCGAGAAATTTGAGTTTATTACTTCGTTTCAGTTTCTAATATTTCATTTTTTTCCGTAGCTGACTAACTGAAATTCGTGGTACCTATGATGTGTACCTTTGACTGGTTTTGACTGGTTTTATAGCCCAGGCTTTTCTTCTAACCGTTTGATCAGCCAGGTTGTTTGTGCTAACGGCTCACATAGCCATTACAACCTGGCTGATCCCGGTTGATAACAGGAAGCTGTCCAGCTGCTTCAAATCTTCTGTCTTCGTTCTGACAATATTCCTGATAACTGCTGCGGATGTTGAGTGTTAAATTATACCCACGACCCCTTCCTTCCTCCTGCTCTTCACTGCCAGACTCGTTGTTCAACTTGAATTTATCAAATATTCGCTCCCGTTGACTATTGTTTAAGTTGACTATTGCTCCCGTTGACTATTGCTTAAGTTGACTATTGCTCAATGCTTGTGAAGATCATTTCTAGCGTATCTTCAGTCCCAGAAGTCTTTTATTTGTTCATTCAATACAAACTTTTTTTTAGTCTTGGGAGTTCTCTGGTATAAGCCTCTTGAGCTCAGTACTTGCTTGTAAGGTTTCTGGTCCACTGCTGGTAGGTTAAAATCTCAAAGACAGGAAAAATCTATTGTATAATTTTCATGGCTTCTTCTCGAAGACTTCTACGACTGTTCCGACACCGTTTCTTACATCTGCTAGTAGCTATATCACTCTAGTAAAGTCTTATAATAGTGTGTGTGTGTGTGTGTGTGTGTGTGTTACCATTTTGTCCAAGGCACATGTCGATTAGACACTAGGCCTGTTTGCTGTGTGTGTATGTGTGTGTGTGTGTGTCATGCCGAATAGGTAATACTTGCTATTTTGGCTTAAATAGCAACGGTCTTCTTGCCGAATAAGGCAAGCGAAAATTTGTGTATGCAATAATTTCGCAAAAGTCATTATGAACCTAACGAAAAAAATATATTTAATTATGTTTGTTTATTATTAAATTATTGTAAACTTAAATATATTTAGTTGGATTAGGCTAAATTAAATTATGCTTGTTATAATAAGGTTAGGTAAGTTTTCTAATGTTCTTTTGGTACAAAATTATTAATTTTTACATTAACATTAATGAAAAAAAAATATATCTTTAAACGTTTAAGATAATTTTTTTAGAAAGGACTTAATTTTAAATAAGTTCTTGTTCGGCACGACATTATATATATATATATATATATATATATATATAACTACACTGCACTAGCCAGGGGTCGAACCCATGATGCTTTGGGCCGCCTCATGATGAGTGAAAACACATGACGCGCTAGTCCACTGACCCACATCCAGTAGGACTGAAGGTTGTGCTCGCAACCCAAGGACATACGGTGGTGTGGACGCCTCTAAGCTAATTTCATTCTACTCCCTGTTTGGTGTACTAGCTCAACGAGCTGTATATTACATTATTGTAACCACGAACGAGTGGTATTGATCAATATATACACTGCACTAGCGAGTACAACATTCAGTTCTACTGGATGCGCTACTCTTAAGGATTGTGTGGTTCAATGGACTAAAGCGTCATGTATTTTCGCTCACCATGAGGCGGGCCAAAGCATCATGGGTTTCGACCCCTGGCTAGTGCAGTGTAGTTATTGTTCAATGCCACTCGTTCGTGGTTACAATAATAATAATAATATATATATGTCGTGCCGATTAGGTAAAACTTACGATTTTGGCTTAAATAGCAACGCTCTTCTTGCCATATAGGACAAGCGAAAATTTGTGTATGCCAAAATTTCACAAAAATCATTCTGAACCTAAAGAAAAAAATATATTTTATTGTGTTTGTTTATTCTTAAATTATTGTTAACGTATCTAAAATATATTTAGTTGGGTTAGGCTAAATTAAATTGAGCTTGTTGTAATAAGGTTAGGTAGGTTTTCAAAGTTTCTCTTGGTACAAAATTATAAATTCTTACATTAACATAAATGAAAAAAATATATCTTTAAACGTATAAGAGAAAATTTTAGAAAGGACTTAATTTTAGATGAGTTCTTGCTAATTGACCAGTTTTACCTAATCGCCACGACATTATATATATATATATATATATATATATATATATATATATATATATATATATATATATATATATATATATATATATATATATATATATACATATACATATATCACATACATACATACATCAAATATCTCTTCTCAGCTCCATAGTACACTCTAGGTAATTTCAGGCGTTCCTTTGACTACAGTATTTAATTTAGATTTGAGAACATTTTCGTTTCACTTTACACAAAGGCCGTAACTTAAGACATGGCATTAATATTTCGATTGCAAACTGCACACAGAGATGAATGTGCCCTATCCTTAATAAGGAAATAATTCTCTCGTAGCTATGGCAAGAAAATAGAGGGGCTTGGGGATTAAAGGATTTCTTTATATTAGGTGTTCATTCATAATACAGTACTCGAATTCCTCTTCCGTTGATGGGAGAGAGGAGGAAGAAGAGGGTGAGAGAAAGAGAAAAACAAGTATAAAGAAGAGAAAGGCCGGAAGAAAGAGCTTTTAGGTACTATAAATTATACACTGGAAGCATGCACGGGGCTAGAGTGTAACAACACATAATTCGTAACAACAATATACATTAGAGTCAAGTGTCTGAATTACGGAGCAAGCTATTTTTCCCTCTGAATGCTGCTCACTGGCTTCTCTTAACCTCAAATTGTTGGAGTTTAGGTACAACCTGCTAAGTGCGGTCGAGTGTAAGGAGGGAAAGAGGGAGAAGAGGAGGAGGAAAAGAGGGAGAGGAAGAAAGAGAAACGCAGGAAAAAATGAGGAGAGAAAGAGGAAAGAGAATGGCACAAAACAGAGAGGAAAAAAAGGAGGGATGACTCATCTGACATACACTGAGAAAACATCGCGCGCACAGGTGGACTGGACTTACTTGTAGCTTGGGTGGAGGTTGAAGTCGATGGGGAGGTTATCCTTGTGCCAGGTGGAGGTAGGCTGAGGACGACCCAAGGGAGGCAGGCAGCGTAGCTCAACATGTTGCTCCAGTGGCACCGACTGTGAGTATGGCGGCTCCTCGAAGTATCGACGCAGATCTGCAACATAAAAAGATGACATTACTCGTCTGTATCCTAATGGAGACTACTCGAAGTGTTTTAATGGTGGCTCCTCGAAGAATCTTAATGGTGGCTCCTCGAAGAATCTCATGGCCGGCTTTTCGAAGTACAGGAGCAAATTTGCAACACAAATATTAATCGCCTGTACCTTAATGACATCCCGAGGTGTTTTAATGGCGCCTCCTCGACTGTACCTTAACAGTACACTGGTAGCCACACCAGTATCGGTAGGTGTTCTTTAAGTTTTCTCAACCCACAAACGGAGATAATAACTGGAAGACATTTCGGTACATCCTGGATCATTATCAAATTACAACATAATAATGATCCAGGACGAATCGAAATATTGCCCAGTTTTTCACCTTAAATTTGTGAAATTGTTCTGAAATGTTCCAGCCACAGAATTATGTCATTTTTTTATGAATCCCTGTGATCGTATCTTTAACGGAACCAGTAACCTCACGTGTAACTAAGTTATTGCTTGAAAATGTGCCTGCGACTGCATTTATTATTCCCGTTCTCCCACCAGTTACCTGGACACATGTTCTAAATGCTATTAAAGGTCAACACTGAAAGGAAAAAAAGCTCTCGTTTATTAACCCGCTTCTATGTGCGTACACCTATGTGTGGAACGTTTGCGTAAAATTACAAATGACTGGTACCTGTTTCCTATGCATGAGTCAGGAACATATACCTAAGATCCAATGCCTTTGTCAAGTGTATGTGCGTGTAAGGGATATTCTAGCCATATATGTGTTGGGAGCCATGCTTTTCTGTTGACTGCCTGTCCAAACACTAGTAACAAGTTTAATAGTTTTGGGCCATGGATGTTGACACTGTTCTCTTTAACATGCTCTTGGCGTCTTTCCGTTACACTAGATTTATTTTATACCACCTCCCATATCTCTCACTCCAGTACACTGCTACGTTAGTGAGTGAATCTGGGACAGGACCAGACTGGGAAACACCGTAGACCTCATCTTCACGAATAAGGAGGAACTAGTTCAAGACATAATGGTGGAAGACTGCAATCTAAGACCACAATATAATCGAAGTACAGACCTGCGTTCACAGTGGCCTGGAACAGAGAAACACGATCTATCATGACGGCGATTTTTAACAGATTCAACTTCAACAAAAACATCAACTGGAACCAAAAAAAAAAATCACAAACTTTATGAGATACTCTAGGAATATGATGTGACTATGCCAGATCTAAACCAGTTCCTGTGGAGGATGAACTCTTTGGTGCTCGAAGTATGCTCCAGAGAGACACCTCTACGACAAAGGAAAAAACCGAGTGACCTAGATACCTTGAATGTAATGGGACAAGACAATATCTTTAGGGTTCTGGGAATGCAAAAGCAGTGTGTGTATCGCTAGGTAACAAGTCAATTAACACAGGACAATTGCTAGAGGATGGGAATGCACTCGCCTCACATATTAAGTGACCGTGGTTCGATCCCCGTCATGGGTGGAAACATTGAGCATGATTCCTTACACAGCTTTCCCCGGTTCACCTAGCAGTAAGCAGGTATCAGGGTGTTAGTCGACTGTTGTGGTTAGCATACCAGGGGTGGTAGCATTGTTTAGACAGGGCTGAGCAGACACAGCATCTATATTTTAGTAAAGGGACAAACAGATGGCGTTAAACTACAGGTCAGTAGCATTGATATGTAGTACGTATAAGGTATTGAAGAAGAGAACGAGAAGAGCGATGGAGCACCTGGAAGGGTGGAGTTTCATAAGCAACCAGGAGCAAGGCTTCAGAGATAAATCCTGGCTCTTAAATGATTGAATTATATGACAAGGCAACATTAGTGAGGAAGGAAGGAAGGAAGAGGAGAGAGAGAGAGAGAGAGAAGAAAGGAAAAAAACGATATTGACTAAGAATATAATGAGAAGCATTACAAAAGACTGGACTAAATATAGAGAGAACAGGTAGAAAAGAAGGAGAAGTAAAAAATTATAGAGAAGAAGACAAAGAATGATTCTCAGGAAGAGTCGAGAGATAAAAGAGAGATAGAGAAAGAGAGAATCAGAATAGGCAAGTATGACAAGTGGGGTTCCACTAAGATTAGTACTAGAACTATTGCTCATAGGCTAATGTATCCCATGTTTACGAATGGCGTGAAATTAACGAGTAAAAAAAAAAAAAGGAGGGGAGAAAGACTAAAGATTAAGTAAAGGCTCAGATTAAGTATAATAGCGAGCATATCAATAACCGTTGTAGCAAATGAGTGTTTGGCAAATCGAAGATTAGATTTAAGGAATCTCAACAAAAAGACATCCACAATTCTATATAAAACAATTGTCACGTCCACCCTCGGGTATGCAGCATCACCATGGTACCCACACCTGAAAACAGCAGATGTACACAACACTGTTAACTTTGTGCTTTGCAACAAGTATTATTTTTTAATCGTCTCTATTTAAAATACTGTATAAATCAAGATGAATGTATTTACTGTTTTTGCACGTGTTAACACCAAAGTACGGTTGTCAAAGCTTGAACGAAGAAAAACGAGACCAACTTGCCAGTTTCTGCAATGTTCTTTACAGCATGACTATGAAATTCTTTTATTTTCGCAAATGTTCAAATTAATGTGCACATATTAAGCATAGCTGGAGGCTCGACCTCATGTAATTGTTGGCTTCTCTATAATTATGCTGTCTAGTGATGCTGTTGAACCTTCACTTAATGATGATGACGCCATGACCACACCATAGCCTGGTTGACCAGGCAAGCACCAGACGAGCCTGGCCCAAGGCTGGGCTCCGGGAGCAGAAAAACTCCCGAAACTCATCAAAGCTCTAAGTCGACATAAGATAAAAATATTTTACTGAATTAAGGATGCGAGTGAGATTTTTAAAGAGCCAGTGAGCGTAAAACTGCAGCCATACAGAGTGCGGTCGGTGTTATAAATGAGCAGTGGAAATATTCACATTACTCAGGATACTGTCAATAGTTGGGTTGCACACGGCGCCTCATCTGAGTGTTTAATATTCAAGCCGAGGACAATCACAAACACGATAACCATTTTAAGCAGATAATCAGTGAATTATTTATTTGTGTAGTTACGCTAATGTGGTCGCAGCCACAGCTAGAGCGGGAGGTGTATTAGTGGAGGCAAGGGGAGAAGTGATGCTGTGGCAAGGTGGGTGATGTTGTAGCAAGGTGGGTGATGTTGTAGCAAGGCGGGTGATGTTGTACCAAGGCGGGATGTTGGCAAGGCGGGTGATGTTGTAACACAGCGGGTGATGTTGAGCAAGGGCAGGTGTATGTGTACAAGGGGGTATGTGTGCAAGGCGGGTGATGTTGTAGCAAGGCGGGTGATGTTGTAGCAAGGCGGGTGATGTTGTAGCAAGGCGGGTGATGTTGTAGCAAGGCGGGTGATGTTGTAGCAAGGCGGGTGATGTTGTAGCAAGGCGGGTGATGTTGTAGCAAGGAAGGTAATGTTGTAGCAAGGCAAGGTGATGTTGAGCAAGGCATGTTGTGGTAATGTTGTAGCAAGGCGGTAATGGTGTAATGTTGTAGCAAGTTGGCGGTAATGTTGAAAGGCGGGAATGTAATTGTAGCAATGGTAGAGGTTGTGATGTAGCAACAGGGTTTGCGAGATTTGTAGAGTGAGCAGGTAATCCTGTGCTAAGGCGGTAAGTTACAAGGAAGGTAATTTGTAGCAAGAGGTAATGCTTCGTGGTGAGTTTCCGACTACCCGCAGGGTAAATACCAGTTGGATGATAATTTAGATGATTCCTGAGTTGACTCACCGCACGGCATCCACAGACCAGGCCTCCAGGTTGATGGCCTTGTCAAACTGTTGGTGCTGGCCTCACTCAGTCCAGCTCTGGCACTACAGCTCGGCTGTTGAACTAATTTAAGGAACATATGGAGTACATCTAGAAAACAGTTAGGAGATTGTTGGAAATTCCCCTAATGTATGAAGGGAGGAACTAAAAAGTCTTGGTGCCTTTGCACTTATTGAGTTATCTCTTAGTGTACTCATTGTACCTCTGCGATCTTACCTTCATTTAAAGTCACTTTAACGAGATCAATGAAATAATACCGACAAGTTGACGAATTAAATATGTTCCTTGAGTTTGTGATGGCAACATTGTTGTCATCCTTGAACCTAACATTTCCTCCGCCTCCTCCTCCTCGATACGACGATACTCTCCCAGCCCAGGTCTTTTCCAGATGGAGACCCGGCCTTCGCTTCTGATACTATAACTCCTAGGTAATGTGGAAGAGGAAATATTGTGAGAAGTTTAATTGTTGTGGCAAAGGGAGGTGTGGGGGCAAATGTTGCAATCACCTGATTGCCGACGTCCTGATCATCCTTCCCCACCCCCTCAACTATGTACATCTCAACCATTTATAGTTTTATTCACTTTAGTATCAAAAGAGAAATATATTGCATTATTGTAGTGGTGCATGGAAGTGTCTTACTATCAGTATCTCTGGTGGTTGTCAGAAGTGGGTGTTAGCCACTTCTGTCACAGGAAATACTACAGCCGCCCCACACGAGCGTGGGACGTGACTGCTTTAATAATAATAATAATAATATCTTTATTTACTACAAGTACATGCACATGGTATACAGGCCTAGCTGACATCAATGACATACTACTATACAGAAAGCCGCTTGTTATGCTGAACATTTCGGACAAATTAGGTCAGTGTCCCAGGATGCGACCCACACCAGTCGACTAACTCCCAGGTACCCATTTACTGATGAGTGAACATAGACACCACGTGTAAAGAAACACGCCCAATGGATCTACCCTGGCTGAGAATCGAACCCAGACCCTCGCCATGTAAAGCGAGAGCTTTAGCCACCAGGCCTAATTTATTAGTACTTAATGTGTACGGGACCTCCAATGACAGTGTTGTCCAGAGTGCCAAGAACGCAGGGACCACCCCTGGCTGCGGTAGCAGTAACTGGCTCTTGACTATGTTATGGCTGGCGTGATACAAGGGTGGTGACGCTATTAACCACCCTCCAAGGGGTTGTAGTGGCGATTGTTACACTCCTTTTCGGTCCCGATACACTCCTTCACGGTTCTGATATGTTCCGACACGCTCCCGTCACGCTCTGTCACTCTCATTGCGTTCTGTCCCTCTTTTATGTAACAACACGCTCCCGTCGCGTTCCGTTACAATTCTGTCACTTTCTGTCATGCTCCCGTCACTCTCCGTCACGCTCTCTTCATACCATCACTCTCACCAGGTTGACATAGTACACTCTTGGATTAGGTTTAATACGCAATTTAAAATGTAAGTTAGCCACGTTTCGCACAGCGGTTCTCCATGGGCCCCCAAGTGGTGCACGGCAGTTTGGAGTTACTTCTAAACTGTCGTATCTGATGGTGATAGTGTTGAATGATGATGAAGGTATTTTTTTCTTTTTGGGTTTTTCTTTCTTTGGTCACCCTGCCTCGGTGGGGAAACGGCCGATGTGTTAAAATAATATAAATAATATGCGCATATTAAAATATATATATATATATATATATATATATATATATATATATATATATATATATATATATATATATATATAATATAATTTCAACAAGTCGGCCGTCTCCCACCGAGGCAGGTTGACCAAAAAGAAAAAATCCTCAAAAGAAAATACTTTCATCATCATTCAACACTTTCACCACACTCATACATAATCAGTCTTTGCAGAGGAGCTCAGATACGACAGCTGAGAAAAGTCCCTCCCAGCTGTCACTATCTCAGACCCCTCCTTTAAAGTGCAGGCATTGTACTTCCCATTTCCAGGACTCAAGTCCAACTAAATCAATTAACTGGTTTCCCTGAATCCCTTCACAAAATGTTACCCTGCTCACACTCCAACAGATCGTCATGTCCCAAAAACCATTCGTCTCCATTCACTCCTATCTAACACGCTCACACATGCTTGCTGGAAGTCCAAGCCGAATAGGTAAACTGGCCAATTAGCAAGAACTCATTTAAAATTAAGTTCTTTCTAAAATTTTCTCATATACGTTTAAAGAAATATTTTTTTCATTTATGTTAATGTAATAATAAATAATTTTGTACCAAAAGAACCTTTGAAAACTTACCTAACCTTATTATAAAAAACGCAATTTAATTTAGCGTAATCCAACTAAATATATTTTAGAAAAAGTTTACAATAATTTAATAATAAACAAACACAATGAAATATATTTTTTTCGTTAGGTTCAGAATGATTTTTGCGAAATTATTGCATACATAAATTTTCGCTTGTCTTATATGACAAGAAGAGCGTTGCTATTGAAGCCAAAATCGCAAGTTTTACATATTCAGCACATATATATATATATATACATACATACATACAAACATATATATATTTACTACCCAGCAGGTGGTACTGGTGAACCCAGCAGGTGGTACCGGTGAACCCAGCAGGTGGAACCGGTGAACCCAGCAGGTGGAACCGGTGAACTCAGCAGGTGGAACCGGTGAACCCAGCAGGTGGAACCGGTGAACCCAGCAGGTGGAACCGGTGAACCCAGCAGGTGGAACCGGTGAACCCAGCAGGTGGTACTGGTGAACCCAGCAGGTGGTACTGGTGAACCCAGCAGGTGGTACTGGTGAACCCAGCAGGTGGTACTGGTGAACCCAGCAGGTGGTACTGGTGAACCCAGCAGGTGGTACTGGTGAACCCAGCAGGTGGTACTGGTGTACCCAGCAGGTGGTACTGGTGTACCTAGCAGGTGGTACTGGTGTACCCAGCAGGTGGTACTGGTGTACCTAGCAGGTGGTAATGGTAAACCCAGCAGGTGGTATTGGTGAACCCAGTAGGTGGTAGTGGTGAACCAAGCAGGTGGTACTGGTGTACCCAGCCGGTGGTACTGGTGTACCCAGCAAGTGGAATTGAACCCAGGAGATGGTACTGGTGAACCCAGCATGTGGTAGTGGTGAACCCACCAGGTGGTAGTGGTGAACCTAGGAGATGGTACTGGTAACCCAAAAGTCTATGTCACTCACCACATAAGAACCTTCAAATATAGGTACACTAAAACCATTCGTCAACAATCCGTTCAGATTGTTTCAGGTAGAGAGCTCAACAAAATCCTCTGAGCACCCACTAACGAGCACCGTCACTATGTATCGATGAAAAACCTTTCAGTGGAGCCGGCCAGGTAGGGAGTGCACGGAAGTGGAGATGAGATTGATTGATGGATAAGACACACATCTGGCATGAGGTATTAGTGGGTTGCCTCAGCGCCTTGAGGAATGCAACCTTTGGTAGACTCGGATGGACTGGAGATACAGACTGGGTTGGAGAGAATATTTTATATGAAGTGTGGGGTAGAAGAATGGGCATGGTTATAGGTTAGAAATAGGCTCTTTCTTCTGTAATCCTCGTCTTGTGCTGGCTGTAAATGTTTAGTCTCGCCACTAGTCTCCCAGCGATACTCTTTGGAGAAGGGAAATGAACTAACAAGCTGCATGTGCCCTCTGCTCCCCGCTGACAAGTTAAACCATGCTTTACCACAATGCAGGCGCATCAAGTGCAATTTAGACTCCACACAAGCACTCAAGATCATCATCTCCCTGACAACTTCAGTGTACTCATCCCAGACGCAAGACCAAGAAGTCACATCTGAAGAAGAAACTGAAGTTGACAACCTCATCCGCTGCCTCACTACACCTACAACAATGAATACTGTTTTCCCCGAGGTACTGGACCTTAGATTCTGCAACGAAGTGAAAATATGCCTTTGCTGCCTCATACATCTTTACACCAAGACAAGTTCGAGACAAGATCAAGGAGACTTCGCCAAACTCTCCTACGAGCC
>WNWK01003210.1:7500-135000 GCA_009830355.1 Cherax destructor | reverse complement strand
GCCGCCTCATGAACGGATGCTTCTACTAAGGGACCTATTGTTTTATTGGAACTAATATGCAAACAAGGAGGAGGATTTTCATCAGAAAAGGTCTGTTCTACTTCGTCCCCAAAACTATCATCGTTGACTACTGAAATGACATCACCGAAATTTTCTCCGTCGAGATCACACAGAGCTTCGAAGGAATTCTGAACTGGGATTGAGTACTCGTTGAACAGGCATGTGGCTCTGGGCTGATTCTATACAATAGCAAACACATAAAACTTAGAACTAATCATAGAATTGTAATAGGATTTAGTCGACTGAATTGATATTAATTGGATCTTAGTGTAATGCATTACAAATTATACTATATATATACAAGGGGTAAAATTGATCGATCGATCGATCTGTATTCATGCACTCTACGAATTCTGAGGAAGAATATATTTACAAAGAAGAAAGTATTTAACAGAAAAGATAGACCTGGCGCGCACAAGTCATACTGTTAAATCTCAAAATTCGGAGGGAACGTGAACACACAAAAAAACTCTGATCATCTGATAACAAAACACAGTCGACAACTTCTTTTAACTGAATCATCTAATTATACAGGCTATTTACATTTAACCCCAATTCTGCTAGGGTAAGGTTTACATATGCAGAATGGTTATCTCTAGGTGGATCGAAATCTTTTGCAATTGACAACACATGCCTAGGTTGAGGAGCTTCTAAATGGGTATTTACACAAGAAACTTGAGGATTTTGCAATACTTGTCGTGTACGCAAGGAGTAACGACATTCAGGCTGTTTCTCTGGCTGATTACTAGAAGTAGAAGATACAGGGTCAGACGGATTGTCATTGTCAGTCACAACAGTCTGGTTGTCAGGGACCTTGTCTTCGTCACATATTAACTTCATATGGTCCAAATGCGACTCTTTACATTGACCAGCACTTAATTATCTAACTTTATACTTATTGCCATTGATATGTTCGACTACTAGATACGGACTGACAAACTTTTGATCGAGCTTAGGCATCGCAGATGTTTGATTAAAGTTAGTCAGCATCACTCTCGAACCTACTTTAATTTTGGTCGGTTTTGCTCGAGTATTAGTTACTCAAGTAAATTCTGCTGTTGACTTATGAAGGGTTTCACAGATTCTTCTGAAAACACTCTGAGCTTGGCTGGTACAAGTTGCTATGAAATTATCAGGATCATAAGTTGGTTTCGGAGTCGAATATAACAACTCATAAGGCAAACGTTTATCGACACCGTACAATGCATAATGCGGAGTGTCACCTATTGAAGCATTCTAAGCAGAATTTATTGCACACTGAACATCAGGTATAACTTCATCCCAGGTTGCACTATTGGGATTGACAGTGGCTCTCAAGACAAGTACTTTCTTATTGGTTCTTTATGCTAAACCATTACTGGCAGGATGATGAGGAACAATGGTTGATTTAGTTATCTTATACAAAGCACACAATTTTTCTAGTATCTCATTACAGAATTCACCTCCATTATCTGTCACTAAGGATTTAGGAGTGGTATGTCTACAGATTATACATTCTTTAAATGCTTTAGCTACTGTCTCGGCAGTCTTATCTGCAATAGGAACTAACTCATAATATCTGGTGAAATGATCTACCATCACACACAGATGTTTATTGCCTTGGAGCGTGCATTGAAAATTAGTTAACAAATCTACTGCAACTCTTTCCCCTGGTTCACTAGTAGTGGGATACACCTGGATAGGATTAGGACCATTGACATTACCTTTATGTTACATACAAACACTACATTTCTTAACATACTCAGCGATATCGGTTGCCATACGAGGCCAAAAGTACTTCAATCTGGCTTGTTTTACAGAACAATCCATACCAGGGTGTGCAACACCTGGTGCATCGTGAACCAGCTGTAAGGCTACATTCACTAGTGACTGTGGAATTACTAACTGGTATACATGTCAAACTAGGAGTACCCAGCTTGGTTGTACGATACAGCAATTCTTGGTTCATGACAAAGTCACTGATGGGTGCTGGTGGCTTGACAGTCAGAATGAGATCTTCCTCGAGCAGGAATCGAATCACACCGGACCACATGGGATCTGTTCTTTGAGCATTCTTTACGTCTTCTTCACTAAAGGGAGGATCTGCAGTTACTACACAAACATGATAAAGCATCTGCAACTACATTTGACTTGCCAGGTAAGTAATCAAAGGTAGGGTTGAACTCTTGGATAGTCAAGGACCATCTGGAATAGGGGAATCATATATGATGTCACGGAAGTGCTTCAAAGACCACACTATCGCTAAAGCTTCTTGCTCAGTTACTGTATAAATATGTTCAGCCTTAGTAAGGACACGGCTAGCAAATGCAACTGTGTTGTATTTACTATCGATCTTCTGAGTGAGGACAGCACCTATAGTCGATTAAGCTAGCGTCAGTGGTTAGGTAAAAAGGGAATTTCAAGATTGGAGCAGATGTTAGCTTTTCTTTAAGAGTTTGGAACGCCTTTTCTTGACGGAAAGTCCAAACGAGTGGAGCATCCTTCTTAAGCAACTCAGAGGAGTTGCTATTAAAGAAAAATTGGCAATGAAGGATCTGTAAAAACCTGCTAAGCCTACAAAGGATCTTACGGCATCAGAGTTTTGGGAGATGGAAAATTTAGTACAGCAGTTACTTTTCTCTGGTCAGTCTTAACCCCTCTAGGAGTGACTACGTGACCAAGAAACTTGATTTCTGATCTGAAAATTTGACACTTAGACAGTTTGACTTTTAAATTAGCTTCTTCAAGCTTACTCAGTACCATGTCTAGTCTCCCTAGATGCTTGTCCGCATCCTCGGACATGGCAATTACATCATCTAAGTACACCATTAGTGCGTTGCCTATGAGGCCTCTAAAGATATTGGTCATGAGCCTCGAGAATGTGATAGGCGAAGATCTTAAACCGAAAGCAATACGGAGAAAGTGATAATGACCTGTTGGGGTCGAGAATGCGGTTAGCTCTTGGCTGTCCTCATGAAGAGGGACTTGCCAAAACCCTTGTAACAAATCGAGGGTCGAGAAGACTTTGTTATTTCCGATATTGCGTAAAAGGTCACCAAGTACAGGAAGTGGGAAACGATCTGGAATTGTTTTCTCATTTAACTTCCTAAAATCGATCACTGGACGCCAAGTACCGTCCTTCTTAGGTACTAGGATAAGGGGCGCATTCCAGGGTGAATAGCTTGGTGCGATAACACCATCATCAAGCATCTGATTTATTAATTCATCTGCGACAGCAACTTATAAATGAGGCATTCTGTATGCAGGTACATAAAAGTGAAACACACTTGTGGTTGGTAACAAGTATATATTGACAAGTCTGTGAGAAGAGGAGAGCCAGTGCCCAGCCTAACCTATCAGTCCTATGCCAATCCAAAGAGTGAGAGGGAGGCCTCTGACTCTGCGCTCACATGGCACCGGTCTCTGACGTCACAAGTATCAAGGGATCTTAAGTATAACATAGCTGTATTATATACTACACAAGTATATCAATATGCTTCAGTGCATACACTACTGACACACACACACACACATTGTATCAACATCCATGGTCCAACATTACTTAATATCTTAGTAAATGATATCAGAAGCGCTGCCGGAGCGAGCAAGTGTAGAGGTCCGTCAAGTGCCTCCAAGAGCAACAGCTTGGTTGACAGGCAAGCACCAGACAAGCCTGGCTCAGGGCCAGGCTGCAGGAGTAGGAAAAATCTTGAAACCCGTCAGAAGTATCTCTAACACTGTGTTGGCTGTTGTTTACAAACCCGCGCTTCCCCAGGTGCTCTACCACTCTTCTGATAATCTCCATAGCTTTGTTTACATACTATACATGCCAGTGATAATTCACTGACAGATGACTATTATTCCCAGGTCCTTCAAATATTCCCTTTTTTCTATTTGGTAATCTTGCATTTTGTATTCGGTGCCCCTTCTGAATTCCTCATTCTTTCCACATTTAAGCAGTTGAAATTCGTCACCACCCCGATGGCATGGTGGCTAGCGCTCTTGATTCACGCACGGAGGGCCCGTGTTCAATTCCCGGCGGGGCCGAAACATTTCGAAGTGTTTCCTTACACACACACACACACACATATATACAACAGGCCTAGTGTCTAATCGACATGTGCCTAGGACAAAATGGTAACTACTGAACGTCATGTCACTGCCCACTGCAAGACTGCTGATATTTCCATGCAAATATTTTTTGTCTTCTACCGAGGTGATTTTCCGTGCTTATTTTGGTGTCATCCTCAAATAATGGTAAGAAACTGTGGTGAGCGTTTTTCTCTTTATTAGCTATGGGCATGAAGGAACAGTGAAGGTGCCATGGAGCTCAACTCTTCTCCAGGCTGAGGGACTGACCACCTCAAATACTTTTTCTCCAAGATTGATGGACTGATTACATCATCCTTATTTCAGTATTACTGCTCCCTCTGCATTTGACTAAAGAAGCCTACTATGGAGGCAAAACGTTCCCTCAATACAAATACCCAGCTGTTGCACATGTGTCTTAATCTTCAACTTTTCGGTATTTTAGACCATTTTCAATACGAGTTCCCAATAGTTTAGATATTTTAATTCTATGGTGGCAAAACGTCTTTTTTTTACGTTGTCCCAGGCTTCATCTGTCTCCTGCCTTGAAAGAAGTTTTGAGTACGAAACAATATTCCGGATCTGAGATCATAAGTGATTTGAATAGCACCATCACTGGAGTCACTTCTCTTGTTTCGAAAGTTCTCATCACACACTATCATTTCTTGGCAAAGTGCATAATGCTGCGTTTACAATATTGCGTTCTTTAAAAAATAGATAATCGGACATTGTTAGTCCATGTCTTTTGCATGTGCTTGTACGTGCGTGCATGCATGTGTGTATGTGTGTATGTGTGTGTGTGTGTATATGTGTGTATATGTGAGTGTGTATGTGTGTGTGTGAGTATGAGTGTGAGTATGTGAGTGAATGTGTGAGTGTGAATGTGAGTGTATATGTGTTAGTTACCATTTTGTCCTAGGCACATGTCGATTAGACACTAGGCCTGTTGTATGTATGTGTGTGTGTAAGGAAACACTTCGAAATGTTTCAGCCCCGCCGGGAATTGAACCCGGGCCCTCCGTGCGTGAAGCGAGAGCTTTAGCCACCAGGGCGCATGTATGTACTCACCTATTTGTACTCACCTATTTGTGGTTGCAGGGGTCGAGTCATAGCTCCTGGCCCCGCCTCTTCACTGATTGCTACTAGGTCCTCTCTCCTGCTCCATGAGCTTTACCAAACCTAGTCTTAAAACTATGTATGGTTCCTGCCTCCACTATGTCGCTTCTAAGCTATTCCACTTCCTGACAACTCTATGACTGAAAAATACTTCCTAACATCCCTTGACTCATGGAGTCTTCAACTTCCAATTGTGACCCCTTGTGTTGACCCCTTGTGTGTGTGTGTGTGTGTGTGTGTATGTGTGTGTGTGTGTTAGTTACCATTTAGTCCTAGGCACATGTCGATTAGACACTAGGCCTGTTGTATATGGTGCGTGCGTGTGTCAGCGTGTGTGTGTACGTACTCGACTAGTAGTAGTTGCAGGGGTCGAATCACAGCTCCTGGCCCAGCCTCTTCACTGGTCGCTACTAGGTCACTCTTCCTGCTCCATGAGTTTTATCATACCTCTTAAAGCTATGTATGAATCCTGTCTCCATTACATCACTTCTCAGATCATTCCACTTCCTGACAACTCTGTGACTGAAAAAATACTTCCTAACATCCCTGTGATTAATCTGAGTCTTGAACTTCTACTTATGACCCCTTGTTGCTATGTCCCATCTCTGGAGCATCCTGTCTGTCCACCTTGTCAATTCCTCTCATTATTTTATATGTCGTTATCATATCCCCCCTATCTCTACTGTTTACCAATGTCGTCAGGTCGATTTCCCTTAACCACTCCTCGTAGGACATGCCCCTTAGCTACGGGACTAGTCTTGTTGCAAACTTCTGCACTTTCTCTAATTTCCGTAAGTGATTGGCTAAGTGTGGGTTCCAAACTGGTGCTGCAGTCTCCAGTATAGGCCTGACATACACGGTGTACAGGGTCCTGAACGATTCATTATTGAGATGTCGGAATGCTATTCTCAGGTTTGATAGGCGCCCATATGCTGCAGCAGTTATTTGGTTAATGTGCGCCTCAGATGTGCCCGGTGTTATACTCACCCCAATATCCTTTTTCTTGAATGAGGTTTGTAGTCTCTGGCCCCCTAGACTGTACTCCGTCTGCGTTCTTCTTTTCCCTTCCCCAACCTTCATGACTTAGCACTTGGTGGGGTTGAACTCCGGGAGCCAGTTTCTGGACCAGGCTTACAGCCTGTCCATATCCCTTTGTAGTTTTGCCTGGTCCTCGTCCGATTGAATTCTTCTCATCAACTTAACATGATCTGCAAACAGGGACACTTCTGAGTCTATTCCTTCCGTCATGTCGTTCACAAATACCAGAAACAGCACCGGTCCTAGGACTGATCCCTGTGGAACCCCGCTCGTTACAGGCGCCCACTCTGACACCTCGTCACGTACCATGACTCGCTGATGTCTTCTCAACAGGTATTCCCTGATCCATTGCAGTGTCTTCTCTGTTATACCTACCTGGTCCTCCAGCTTATGCACTAATCTCTTGTGTGGAACTGTGTTTGTGAGTGTATGTGTGTCAGTGTATGTGAGTGTGAGTGTGAGTGTGAGTGTGAGTGTGTGTGTGTGTGTGTGTGTGTGTGTCTCACAATACACCCACCAAGGTGTAGCAGGCAGGCAGGGAGGTCGTACAGTAAACAGGTATCTTAATTAACCTGCTGAAGTCTCATTACGTGTCCTGCATCACTTTATTTAATGACTCGTGGAGAAGGTAGGAGGACAACAACGGAACAGGGAGAATAATGGGGAAGAGGGGGAATAATGGGTGATGGGGAGGAGGAAGAATTGTCAAAGTACAATAAACTCAGAATATAAACAATTATACTCAGTATAATATTATTCACAGTATACTTTACTGAAAAGTTAAAAGAATACGACATAGGTGTAACACCAGAGTTTCTTTATCGTCGAAACTCTCGCCTGCACAACAGGTTTCTTCAGTCAAATACAACTATACAAGTGAATATAACCCTAGAGACAGAGCCTAAAGTCTCTTGTTAAGGGACTGACCACCTCCTACCAAGGATGACGGACTGATCACATCCAAGTAACATCAACTACTACTGTTACAATTACTACTACTGCAACAACAACAACTACAACTACTGATGCAACTGTTACTACTACAACTACTACTACTGTCTCCAGTGTTATATTCACCTGTATTTGAAGTCGTCTGGTATACAGGCGAAACGTTTTGTTAATGAAGTTACCCAGGTGTTGCCCCTTGTGTCGTGTTCTTCAGTCCTCGGCACAACACACCTTGACTAATCCGTCACCTCACACGCTCTCTACACGTTACCTTAATTGACGTAAGATAAAAAGTAATAGAATGAACCTTTCTTTTTGCTATCATTATCCCCTACACTCTAACCTGCCCCACAGTCATTATTCCTGTCATATACCTGTAACCGGATTCCAGAGGTTTTTTTTTTACCCTCGCAGTCGGGCCTGGGGGGTCAGGCTTTCTGATGATTGCCTGTTCAACCAGGCTGTTGCTGTTGACGGCCCCCTGGCCCACATATCCGTCACAGCCTGTTTGATCTGGCACTTGATTGAGACAGTGATCCTCTAAATATTTCTTGACATCGGTTGGAGGCAGATTGGCTAGTTCTGTGCCAAGGGATGGTGATACATTGTTCTCTTATTGTGTTCACGGGGCCCCTGTTTTTCAATGGGTTTATTTCACACAGGTGTGTGTGTGTGTGTGTGTGTGTAAACCCGCGGGAAGGGGAAACAAAGGGGGGGGGGCAGGGTGTGTGTGGAGACGCAGAGGGTGTGTGGAGACGCAGGGTGTGTGTGGAGACGCAGGGGGTGTGTGGAGACGCAGGGTGTGTGTGGAGACGCAGGGTGTGTGTGGGGACGCAGGGGGTGTGTGGGGACACTGAGGATGTGTAGAAACACTTGGGGTGTGCGAGAATACAAGGGGTATGTGGGGACATAAGGGGTATGTGGAGACACAGAGGGGTATATGGGAACCTACCTACATACCTACCTGGAGGGTATTCCGGGGATCAACGCCCCCGCGGCCCAGTCCATGACCAGGCCTCCCGGTGGATCAGGGCCTGATCAACCAGGCTGTTACTGCTGGCCACACGTTGTCCAACGTACGAACCACAGCCCGGCTAATCCGGCACAGACTAAGTATCTGTCCAGCTCCCTCTTGAAGGCAGCCAGGGGTCTATTGGTAATTCCCCTTATGCATGGTAGGAGGCTGGTGAACAGTCTTGGGCTCCGGACACTTATTGTGTTTTCTCTTAGTGTAACAATGGCGCCCCTACTTTTCACTGGGGGTATTTTGCATCGCCTGCCCAGTCTTTTACTTTCGTAGGGAGTGATTTCTGTGTGCAGATTCGGGACCATTCCTTCTAGGATTTTCCAAGTGTAGATTATGATATATCTCTCTCGCCTGCGTACCAGCGAGTACAAGTCAAGTGCTTCCAAGCGTTCCCAGTAGTTGAGGTGTTTGATGGAACTTAAATGTGCAGTAAAGGTTCTCTGTACACTCTAGATCTGCAATTTCACCTGCCTTGAATGGAGATGTTAATGTACAGCAGTATTCCAGCCTAGAGAGAACAAGTGATTTAAAAAAGATCATCATTGGCTTGGCATCTCTTGTTTAGAACGTTCTCATTATCCATCCTATCATTTTCTTCGCAGTTGTGATCGTGGCACTGTTGTGATCCTTGAGAGTGAGATCCTCAGACGTTACCACTCCCAGGTCCTTTACATTATTTTCTCGATCTATTGAGTTTGTAGTATACTCAGTTCTAGTTATTATTTCCTCCAGTTTTCCACAACGGAGTAGTTGGAATATGTCTTCATTGAACATCATATTGTTTTCTGTTGCCCAAGGTGTGTGGGAACACAGGGTGTGTGTGGGAGATACAGGGATGTGTGGGACACACAGAGGGTGTGTGAGGACACGGGAGACTGCCACAACTGCAGCAGTGGGAACTTTCACTGTTATTCTGCTGACCTTAAGAAAAGGTGACACTTGTCAGCCAAGTGGTGAACCCCCCTGCAACCTTAACACCACTCCCCCCTCTATCTCCCCCTCCCTTTCTACCTCCCCTCCCTCTCTACCTCCCCCTCTACCTCACCCTCACACACTCCCCCTCTCCCACTACCTCACCCTCACACACTCTCTCCCCCTCTCCCACTACCTCACCCTCACACACTCTCCCCCTCTCACTACTTCACCCTCACACACTCTCTCCCCCTCTCACTACTTCACCCTCACACACACTCTCCCCCTCTCCCACTACCTCACCCTCACACACTCACTCCCCTCTCCCACTACCTCACCCTCACACACTCACTCCCCCTCCCCACTACCTCACCCTCGTACACTTCCCCCTCTCCCCTTGGCCTGGTTTGCAAACCTCTCGCTTCACACTCTGAAGGTCTGGGTTCGATTCCCGGCAGGGGTCCACCTGCCTGCTACCTGGAGTCTACCTGGAGGGCATTCCGGGGATCGACGTCCCCGCGGCCCTGTCTATGACCAGGCCTCCCGGTGGATCAGGACTTGATCAACGAGGCTGTTACTGCTGGCTGCACGTAGTCCAAAGTACGAACCACAGCCCGGCTGATCTGGCACTAACTTTAGGTATCTGTCCAGCTCCCTCTTGAAGGCAACCAGAGGTCTACTAGTAATGCCCCTTATGGCTGGTGGGAGGCTGTTGAACAGTCTTGGGCCCCGGACACATATTGTGTTTTCTCTTAGTGTACCAGTGTCGCCCCTATTTTTCACTGAGGGTACGTTGCACCGTCTGCCAAGTCTTTTGCTTTCGTATGGAGTGATTTCTGTGTTCAAATTAGGGACCAGTCCCTCCAGAATCTTCCAGGTGTATATTATGATATCTCTCTCTCGCCTGCGCTCCAGTGAATATAAGTCTAGTGCTTCCAGGTGTTCCCAGTAGTTAAGGTGTTTGATGGAACTTATACATGCAGTAAAGGTTCTCTGTACATTCTCTAGTTCTGCAATTTCACCTGCCTTGAATGGGGATGTTAATGTACAACAGTATTCTAGCCTAGAGAGAACAAGTGATTTAAAAAGGATCATCATTGGCTTGGCATCTCTTGTCTTGAATGTTCTCATTATCCATCCTATCAGTTTCCTCGCAGATGTGATAGTGGCATTGTTGTGGTCCTTGAAGGTGAGGTCTTCGGACATTACCACACCCAGGACCTTCACATTACTTTTCCGCTCTATTGTGTGATTGGAGTTTGTAATATACTCACTCCTAGCTACTATTTCCTCCAGTTTTCCATAACGGAGTAGTTGGAATTTGTTTCATTGAACATCATATTGTTCTCTTTTGCCCATTGGAAAACTTGGTTTATAAATTCTTGGAGATTTGCCGTGTCCTTAATGGATGACACTCTCATGCAGATCCTAGTAACATATGATACAGTGCTGTGGTTTACATCTCTGTCTATGTCTGATATGAGAATGAGGAACAGGATAGGTTCGAGTACTGTGCCTTGTGGGACAGAGCTCTTCACTATGGCAGCATCCGATTTAACTCTGTTTACCACTACTCTGTGTTCGATTGGTTAGGAAGTTGAAGATCCATCTGCCTACTTTGCCAGTTATCTCTTTAGCACGCATTTTGTGTGCTATTACACCATGATCGCACTTGTCAAAGGCTTTTGCAAAATCTGTGTATACTACATCTGCATTCTGCTTGTTTTCCAGAGCATCTAAGACCATATCATAGTGGTCTAGCAGTTGCGAGAGGCAGGAGTGACCTGCTCTGAAACCATGTTGCCCTGGGTTGTGCAATTTTTGGGAGTCCAGGTGGTTTGCTATCCTGCTTCTTAGAACTCTTTCAAAGATTTTTATATGGAACGTTAAAGCTATTGGTCTATAGTTCTTAGCTACTGCTTTGCTGCCACCTTTATGGAGTGGGGCTATATCCGTTGTTTTTAGTGATTGTGGAATCTCGCCTGTGTCTAAGCTCCTTCTCCATAGCATACTTAGGGCCTGTGAGAGGGGTTTCTTGCAGTTCTTAATGAACACAGAGTTCCACGAGTCTGGGCCTGGGGCTGAGTGCATGGGCATGTCGTCGATGTCTTTCTCAAAGTCTAGAGGAGTTAGGGTTATGTCAGAAATTTGGCATACATTGGCAGGGTTTTGGGGCTCATTCATGAAAAAATTGTTTGGATTGTCTATCTTTAGACGGATTAGTGGTTTGCTGAACACAGTCATATTGAGACTTCAGTATCTCACTCATTTATTTGTTGTCTTCTGTGTAAGATCCGTCTTGTCTGAGCAGGGGCCCTATACTAGAAGTGGTTTTTGCCTTGTTTTTGGCATATGAAAAGGAATATTTCGAATTTCTTTCAATTTCACTAATCGCTTTTAGCTCCTCTTGACTCTCCTGGATCCTGTATGAGTCCTTTAATTTTAGTTCAATATTTTCCACTTCCCTGGTTAGCGCTTCCTTCCGTGAATCTGATAGTCCGGCATTCTTGAGGAGCTCAGTGATTCTTCGTCTTCTCCTGTATAGGGAGCGTCTCTCTCTCTCCTGTTTACTTCTTCTCTTCTTTTTTCGTAGAGGAATATGCCTTGAACTTACTTCAGCTACCAGGAGGTTGATCTTTTCAAGGCACTGGTTAGGGTCCATGTAATTCAAGATATCTTCCCAACATGTTTCATTTAGGGCATAGTTGAAACATTCGACGCGTTTCCTTACACCTCTGTTGTCCTGTTCACCCAGCAAGTAGGTACCTGGGTGTTAGTCAACTGGTGTGGGTCGCATCCTGGGAGACAAGATTGAGAACCCAATGGAAATAAGACAGTCCCTCCATGACGCACTGACTTTCTTGAGATCCTGGGTGGCTAACCCTCCGGGGTTAAAAATCCTAACAAAACCTTATCTTATCATACTTCACCCTCACACACTCGCTCCACCCCCCCCCCCCCCTCTACATTAATTCCACGTCAGCTGGACGTCTAGCAGCCTTGATGAAGATGGTTGACACTCTTGGTAGCTGGGTCTCTGGACAAAGATGGTTGATGCCACATCAGGTTGTCAGTTGGGTTGTTACTTGCTTAACGGTTGTCTACAGGCAAGGCACTCCAACCGTACCTCCCCATTACTCCACGTCTACCTCTACCCCATACCCATATGTTCCCCTACCACAGAACCGTATCACCCACATCTCCCACCTACCACACACCCACACTTCCCACCTACCACACACCCACACTTCCCACCTACCACACACCCACACTTCCCACCTACCACACACCCACACTTCCACCTACCACACACACCCACATTTCCCACCTACCACACACACCCACATTTCCCACCTACCACACACACCCACACCTCTCACCTACCACACACACCCACACCTCTCACCTACCACACACACCCACATCTCTCACCTACCACACACACCCACACCTCTCACCTACCACACACACCCACACCTCTCACCTACCACACACCCACACTTCCCACCTACCACACACACCCACACCTCTCACCTACCACACACACCCACACCTCTCACCTACCACACACACCCACACCTCTCACCTACCACACACACCCACACCTCTCACCTACCACACACACCCACACCTCTCACCTACCACACACACCCACACCTCTCACCTACCACACACACCACACCTCTCACCTACCACACACACCCACACCATCTCACCTACCACACACACCCACACCTCTCACCTACCACACACACCCACACCTCTCACCTACCACACACACCCACACCTCTCACCTACCACACACACCCACACCTCTCACCTCCCACACACACCCACACCTCTCACCTACCACACACACCCACACCTCTCACCTACCACACACACCCACACCTCTCACCTACCAAACACACCCACACCTCTCACCTACCACACACACCCACACCTCCCACCTACCACACACACCCACACCTCTCACCTACCACACACACCCACACCTCACCTACCAAACACACCCACACCTCTCACCTACCACACACACCCACACCTCCCACTTACCACATACACACACACCTTCCACTTACCACACACACACACACACACGTCCCAACTACCACACACACACACACCTCCCAACTACCACACACCCACACACCTCCCACTACCACACACCCACACCTTCCACCTACCACACACCCAAACCTCCCACCTACTACACCCACCAAGCAAGACCCACTCAGCGCCCTCCATCCCTCCTCCGGCCTCGCTAATTAAGATTCCTTGGTCTCACTCTCCCTACGGGAGCAAAATTATTATTAAATATCCATTTTGTTCCCAGCGTGGCCATCAGGGCTACCAAATAAGATTATATTGTGAGAGCAGCCAGTACGAAATTGATGCTTCACTATTCCTACCTCCGTAGGTAAGAGGCGCCTCGAGTAGTGTGTTCGCATGAGCAGGAACATATCAGAATGGGTGTAGAAGAGATAAATGTTTCAGAGAACCGACGAAGATACCCAAGTGTTGGACATGTGTTTATCATCAGAATGGACATCATTCGCCAGTAGAGTTGCAGATGAGGGGCAGTGTTAAACTCGGTGTTGATACATGAATCTTAGAGATGAGGGAAGTAACAACAACAGACAAGTCACCTGTGCGGTAAAGACTCGAACATTTGCACTGACCAACTTAATAACACAATGTAGTTGAAGTGCCAGAAGTCGTAATTGAAAACTAGACTTTGATTACTGGTCATGCAAACAACCCTTTTTATCCCCGATACAAGTTCGCAACAGCTTCAAGATCGGTTTATGGAACTCAAACACTGACTAAAACACTACAAACACTGACTCAATCACTACAAACACTGACTCAATCACTACAAACACTGACTCAATCACTACAAACACTGACTCAATCACTACAAACACTGACTCAAACATTTACAAACTCGGCCCCAAATATCATCTTTGAGATTATACTATGAAGAGGCACTTTCAAATTTGCAGTTTTACATGAGTGTTCAAGTGAACTATCAGCAAACTCCGCTCTGGCTATCTTTGAAAATACCAATGATCTATATTCATATATAACAATGATCTGGTACTGAAAATCCACAGTGTTTACCACAACACTCAGGATACAAGGTAGCAGAAGTTCCGGTCTTAATGGACACCAGACCTGAACAACCAATGTACCACGAGGAGACTTTCAACAATTAATTTATGATCAGGGAGACAAATTACTCGTAATATTAATGAAATATATTGAGAGAATAGTGAGCAAAATGGATGTTAATCTGTGTATCTAGAAGATGAGCTCAGTGGCACTAGAAACATGCCTCACACTCCTACAGTGATCACTGCCTAGTAAGGATGAGCTCACTGGCACTAGAAACATGCCTCACATTCCTACAGTAACCATTACCTATTAAGGATGAGCTCAGTGGCACTAGAAACATGCCTCACACTCCTACAGTAACCATTGCCTATTAAGGATGAGCTCAGTGGCATAGAAACATGCCTCACATTCCTACAGTAACCACTGCCTATTAAGGATGAGCTCAGTGGCACTAGAAACATGCCTCACACTCCTACAGTAACCACTGCCTATTAAGAATGAGCTCAGTGGCACTAGAAACATGCCTCACACTCCTACAGTAAACACTGCCTAGTTAGGAGGATGAGCTCAGTGGCACTAGAAACATGCCTCACACTCTTACAGTAACCAATGTCTAGTAAGGATGAGCTCAGTGGCACTAGAAACTTGCCTCTCACTCCTACCATAACCAGCGCCTCGTGAGGATGACAATTTCTTTCTATTTAATTCTACAAGGCCAGTTTAACGTGGAATTTGACATTCGTATGAATCTGGAAACCTTAAATTTGAGTTCCTTGACCTCAACAGCATGTATTAAGGCACCAGGATGGCACCTGTAGGTTAAAAAGAGCTGAAGTAAGTGCAGATTAAAATTTGACTGCAGCCATTTTTAAAACTGCTCTTCTTATATGTATACTAAGTAGTACTCTTGCTTACATACAGCAGAACAGATATTTTGGAGGGACACTTTATTGCCAGGGTCAGAAGTAAGGTAGCTTCACTCTACTCATCAAAGTGATCAATACAATCACTTTCTATACCCAACAAAATAGGGTACCTTTTATTTTTCAAGAAACACAAACAGCCCTTCATGCTAGTTGCAGCAGCGTCGATCAGACAACATGCAGAGAGTGTTATCTGGCGTACGTCGGACAGACAGGCTATAATTTGGAAGCTCAGATTATTGACCACAATATATATATATATATATATATATATATATATATATATATATCACAACACTTGTCTGGGGAAACAGCAGAAATTAGGCTGTTGTTACAAACATGGGACCTGATAAATTAAACATCAAACTATAACATTTCACAGGAACGATGGAAGCCAGATATGGATTCAAAACTCACCCATCGGAACTACATAGGTTCACTCAGGCTGCATCACATCCGGACCGCAGGTGTGGCGGACCCTTCTCACGGGAAACATACCTGCATAGGTGACACAGCCCTTCGTACGATGTCCCTTCCTAAGTGACATGACCTCCTACACCTATATACCCATGTCTGGCCCTTTTTCTTGTATCCTCTGAAGAGGACTTCAACTGGAGATCGAAAGATACAGGTCAACTTAATTTTCATATTTTGGGTGTAACTGCGTGACAGCTGTTAAGTGATAAATAGTATTTATATTAAATTGAGCACTATGACTATGCACTTGACATTAATTCTTTCATATATTTATATATATTTTCAAAAACGCAATAAGAAAAAATTATGAATACAATTATTATTATCATTACTGAAGAAATATTTGGTAAACTCCTTCACTTTAGTTTTCCTCTCCATACGAACCTTCTCTAACTTATCTTTTCTTAACTTGTTTTCTATTACCCCCCCTTCCTCCCCTTCACCTCGTACCCGGTCACACCTTCCCTCTACCCTTCACCCTTCCCTTGCAGTGGTCACACCGTCACTGGCTGTAAGTATTCTCGTGGTGTTGGGCACACTGCGCCGTTAGGCTTGGTCCACGGTAGTTTGGGCTCCGCTAACGAGCTGTTAATGAGGCAGGTGTATTCAACCATCTGTGTTCCCGGGGGTCGAGGCTACTGATCCTCGCCACCTGACCTGGGTGAGGTTAGGCTACTGATCCTCACCACCTGACCTGGGTGAGGTTAGGCTACTGATCCTCACCACCTGACCTGGGTGAGGCTAGGCTACTGATCCTCACCACCTGACCTGCGTGAGGCTAGGCTACTGATCCTCACCACCTGACCTGGGTGAGGTTAGGCTACTGATCCTCACCACCTGACCTGGGTGAGGCTAGGCTACTGATCCTCACCACCTGACCTGCGTGAGGCTAGGCTACTGATCCTCACCACCTGACCTGCGTGAGGCTAGGCTACAAATCTTCAGCACCATCAATGGCCGCTTGAACATTGTCATACCTCACATCTATCGATGGGATACCAAAAATTTTGCTGATACTCATACTCAATCTTAGACCGATATCGATACTGATACCATCAAACTGGCTGATAACCAGTGATACCAATATCAATATTTTGACATTCCTGATTATATCTAACCTTCGCTGACCTCAACACAAGCTGATTCATAACAACGACCATGACTAGAGGTGGTATGTGTTATAACTGTGTATGGGAGTATAACCCACCACCTATCTTAAGATAATTATGTATCTATCTTGAGATAATTATCAGTGGCCGCACTGGGCAGATGAATGGTAATCAATTTGATTTACAGAAAATAAATTTATATCTCAGCAATCAGCGTCTGCTTGCTGCTGCTGCCTGCCAGTGCTCAAGTCGAACTCCAAGGACAGTGCATCAAGGAAGGCTTCCCTGGAAGACTTTAGACTTGTCCAGGTTCCTTCTCCATAAAATGCTGAAGGCCCGAGATAGTAGTTTTTACATTTTTTATGAATATGGAATTCCACTAGTCTGAGCCTGGAGCAGAATGCATGCTCATGCTGTCGATGGCTTTTTCACAGTCAACTGAGGAGATTGATACATTGGTCTTAAGCCACCTCGATGAGGACCTCGGTTCAGTAGATCCAGGAGCTTCGTCTCCTCATGGAAGGTTCCTTGATCCTTGCGTGGAGCTCTTGATCCAAGGAACCGAACCTGTCCTTCCCTGTCTTGGATTGCACCTGATTTCCTCCGATTCCCCAGGCGCTATATGACCCCTGGGTGTTTATCGCTTCCCCCTCCCCCCCTACCTTAAACGTAATAATAACACTTAAAAAGTCTCGTGCCCAGAGTTGAGGTTTACCACTTCTAGTGTCGACCCATTCAACCAGGAGAAATTTTAATTTATGAGAATATTACACAAAGCTTCACATACCTGCTCCTTATAATGTAAACAATGCATAACAAAGTCTTAGTTGTAGCACAACCTTGATATGAACCTCAGTTGTAGCACAACCTTGATATGAACCTCAGTTGTAGCACAACCTTGATATGAACCTCAGGAACCTGTTAGCTTTATTACGAACCGTTAACCTGGCTTCAGATTTCTGCTAAGCAAAAATGTTAAATCTTTCTTACATCCGGTGTAATTATTTAGTTTATAAGACCCGTGGTAATTTTCTTCCCCCATGATTAAGCAATTACATTTATGCACATTAACCCGTAGCGGCCGCTACTCCGACCTCGATAATACTCCATCCCAATCATCCTCAAGCTTCCTGGCGTCTCCCTCACAAGATATTTAACAGTCACTACACCACAAACTCTAGTACCACCACCACAGATAACACCAACACTGCTGCAACCACTACATCGCATTACCATCAACATCACAATATCACTTCTACTACTGCCGCCGCAGCCGCAACCACCACCACCACCGTGATCATCACTTCCTGGCGCCGCTACCATCGATCTAGGTGTGCCAGGGACGGGTATAACACAGCTCTGTCAAACACTACCATACCTCGTTATGCAGGCCTTCCTGACCTCCCACGCTTCACTTCTGACCTCTCGTTTCCCCCCTTCCCCGCCAAGAGGTCAACTAATTTAGGCACAACTCGTTTTACTTCTGATGATTTTGATAAGGGAGTGAAAGGCTAATGGAGTAATGAGAGATATTAAGAATGGGGAAACAAAATGCAATTACTGGAATTACCACATTGTGAAGGTTGTTAGTTTTCGCTCAGTATCTTAAAACGTTAAGAAAATGCCTTTAAACATTTTCTGTCTTCGTCATTAAGGTATAAACAAGACAACTTGGCCTCTTCTCTCCGGATATTCCCTGGTCTCTCCAGCACTGCCGTCTGTGCTCTTGGCAAATCGTGCTCGTATTTACGTTTGCAGTTCCTTTGTTTGTTTTACCTCTTAACACACAAACCCTTTCAACTTTCTTTGAGCCTTTCAGGATAGTTGGCAGTTACTTCCTTCATTTGTTTTATTAGCACAGTCTTTAAGATGAAATTTCAGTGTTCTCGAAGTAGTTTCGGATCAGCCGGACTTTGGTACCGGTTGAGAGCTGCTGTCACCAAAAGTTTAGCAGATCATATCAACCAGAAGAGAAAGATGACTTTCGGAACTGCCAACAGGCAGTTAACTGCCTTGGATATTTCCTGGCCATAATGCTGAGGGCCGGGACTAAAGCCTCAACAGACTGAGCCAAGATGTTCACAAGGTGAATTTTTTTATAAATCAATGTATTTGGTGCTCTTAACGAGACGCAGAATCCACCACTTTCTTTTGCTATCTTGAGACGCAGTGTGTGATTGGTGGAGACAAATGCAATTTCCCGGCAGTTGGTGAAAAAGATACAGATGCAGAGATCATAAGAATATGTTGAAAAATTCGACACTTTTGCAACATTTGGGAATCTTTAGTGTGGTGCATTAAGTGACGACTGAGGTGTAACAGCTGAGTGACGAGGTGTAGTGACGCCTGAATCCAGACACAACAGCGTGAGAAGAGTGACGGAACTGGGATTAAGGTGACGGCAGAGTGACGTGACAGGGATTAGAGTCACTGCTCTGTAAATGGAGAGTGACGAGCGTCAAGCGTGAAGCTGGGATGTGACGGAGTTACAGTTAAGCTGAGCAGAAAGATTACAAACAATCTAAGATGACAGGTCCCACCTGTCTGTCTATATTCTCAACCCCAGAGTCTGGGGAGGGGAAAGGAAGAAGGGAAGGAGGATAACAGGAGATTAAACGAAGGAAAGCAGGATAAGGGAAAGATAGGGAAGGGGAGGGGGCAAGAGGAGGTGGGTAGTAGTAATAGTTGAAGTATAAGTAGTAATCAAAGTAGTAACAGTAGTAATAGAAGTATATGCAGCAGTCAAAATAGTAGTATTAGTATAAGTAGCAGTCATTATAGTAGTAATAATTAGAGTAGTAAAGAGAGTAGTAGTAGTAGTGGCGGTAAGTATAAGTACTATGGATTCCTGGTTACAATCTACTCGAGGGTGACCGGAAACACAGACAACAAGGGTGAGTTGGTCTGTATGTTAAGAGTCGCTCGTATACAACGAGTTACTTAATACCACAAAGGTATAGTGGAAGTTCCGGTGGCGCAAAGTACTTCAGTACACCTGACACTGGATTAGTGTCAGCGATCCCCGACTCTTCATCACGCCCTCCCCTCAATACATAATAGGAATTAACAACAAGCCTCTGACTGTCTTCAAGAGAGAATTTGACAAGCTCCTTAAGTCATTTCCTGATCAGAGGGACCGTGGGTTGTAGGTTGGACTGATGAATTAGACACATATGCAATAGATGTTTCACATGTGTCCAATTCATCATCTTGTCTGTATTGATATATACGTTGGACTGCATGCGGCCAGCAGTAACGACCTGGTGGATCTGGCCTTGATCCATTAAGAGGCCTGGTCAGGAACGGACCTGCGGGGGCACTCACCCCCAAAACATCCTCCATGTATCAGTAAGGTACTTCCATACGGAGATGAACAAATCCTCAACCTAATTCAAAGAATGTTCTAACCTTATTTAGCCGGACTGAAATATAAAAGGAAAGTGACGCTCTCGGGAGGGATATAGCAAATCAAACAGCATAATTTTTTCAGACGAATAGAGAAGCGAGAAGAGCCAAAACAGGGGAAATAAATAAGGAAAAGTAACAGTGGCAATAGAGGAGCACAACAGTGAGACAAGCTAAATCAGTCGTATGTACAACACGGTAGAACTTACAAAAGATGTGTACAACCAGTAGTCGATATATATGCACCGAGTGCCATACGAGGTAGTACATCACCAGTGGTACTAACAACACACACTAATCCAAAACATCCCAAATGGTAAATCCTGTTTTCTTTTAGCAAACAATCAGGGTCTGAAACCAAGAAAAAAGGACAAAGTTAGTTATATTTGTGGGTTCCTTACAAAAGCAAATTCTATGATTGAGCATTCATAGAAAGATACAAAGGATGTGAGATAACTATAAAAAACTATATGTATAAATACGACAGAGTTAGTAGGCCACAAGAAGGAGTTGGACTCTATGTGAAAGATACTTTACGCTGCACAGAATTGCTTAATTCATCTAGTAATTATCCTTGTATATAAACAACCGTCAGCAACGACTGAGGAATTAACAGATACAATAAGGAAGACAGACAGCAGCCTTGAAAATCTTGAACCCCCCACACCAAATATTATCCTCTTCGGAGATTTGAATCTCCCATATACGAAATGGAAGAGAGAGTACATCAGTGTTGGAGCAGAAATAGTTCCTGATAACACTCTGCCTCAACAGGTAGATACTAGAGAACTAATGAGGCTTTGAAAAAAGTTTCCTTTGAACCAATAGATAACTGATCCCACTAGATATGAAAATATACTTGATTTATCTTCACAAACGTCTAAGAACTAATCAGAGGCATAAGTCACAAACGCCATATACTCCGATTACAACTTCATGGAAGTGCAAAGGATAATAAATTCAGGGTTGAAGAGGGATGTTCAGTAAATTTATAACTTCAACAATCAGAAAAGTGACTAGGACAAAATTAACTTAGAACTGTCAGACAAAACCTGAGAAACAGTCGTGAGCAACCTAAATCTTCACCAGGAATTAGAAAAGGTGAACACAGAAGAAAAGGTGAACACAGTAGAAAAGGTGAACACAGTAGAAAAGGTGAACACAGTAGAAAAGCTGAACACAGAAGCATACAATGTCTGCATTAAATATGTACCACTGACAAACCCTAAGGAGAATGTATAAGAATGTACAGACGAAAAAGGGTTACTGAAGTATTTAAACAAATTATTATGTCACAACGAAGGAAAAATAATCTTAGACGGAATATTATTAAGATGTAACAAAAACTTAAGTTTTCGAACCAGACAGAAGCAGTACAAAGGGAACAAAAAGTCATCCATGATATTACAACAAAAAAAAAATCTTAAATACTTCTACAGATCGGTGAAATCCAAATTAAGAACTACCTGTAGTGTACACGTAGACCATTAAGAACTACCTGTAGTGTACACGTAGACCATTAAGAACTACCTGTAGTGTACACGTAGATCATTAAGAACTACCTGTAATGTACATGTAGACCATTAATCACAAGAAATCGATAATACAAAAGAAATTAATAAAATTCTAAAATACCAGTATGAATCGATGCTCAGGAATACACCTAACGAAAGCAAGAAGGAGAATGTAGGAAATGTTTTCAATACTTCTGAAGGACACAGATCATATAACATAATAAGCACTAATACAGTAAAATGCCCTTCCCCTCCCCCCAAAAAAAATAGAAAACATGCCAACTCTTGAAGTACCTGGACCAGGTTTGTGGAAGTCCTTAGTTATAAAGAAGTGAAAAAAAAATATAACTAGCATGAGCACTCAAGAATCTTCTGGAGAAAAACCTTAGACCAAACTGAAATCCCAGAGACCTTTAAGAGTGCGCAGTTTGTTTGCATAAAAGGAGCCAGTAAAACGCTAGCTAAAAATTACAAGCTACTAGTCCGGAAATAGTCCATAAAAGTCTTTGGAAGGATGATGAGACGCCAAATTACAAATTTTATCCAACAGCACAACCTACACGACATGGATTTAGAGGAAAGATCATACTTGTTGCAACTACTAAACCATTATGACAGAATTTCGGAGGCGTTCCAAGAAAACTAAAATGAAGATTTAGTATAAAAAGAATTTTGCGAAGACATTTGACAAATGCGATCATGAGCTGACTGCGAACAAAATGTGGCCGATAGATATAACGAGGAATTTAGGCAAATAGATATTCTACTTTCTGACGAAAATAACACAGCATTAGTCAACAGAGCAAAATTAAACATTAGCAAAGTAAAAAGCCCAGTACACCAAGACAGAGTCTAGGGACATTTATTGTTCCTTAGCCTCATGGTGGTTTAAAACACTCCACACTTTCATATAATTTGCGAATGATACCAAAAAAAGCAGGAAAATCACTCTGTAGAAGACACGAAAATTGCAAGACGCAAGAAAAGTCTTCCAGTGGCCAGCAACAGCTTGGTTGATCAGGCAAGCCTAGGCTAGGGCTGGACTAGTAATAGTAGTAATAGCTAAAGTTTAAACAATGGTCAGAGCAATAGCAGTAGTCAAAATAGTAGTAAAAAGATAAGTAGTAAAAGTAGTAGTAGTAGTAGTAGTAGTAAAGTAGCAGTGAAGGTACAAGTAGCAGTGAAGGTACAAGTAGCAGTGAAGGTATAAGTAGCAGTGAAGGTATAGGTAACAGAAACAATAATGGGAACCATACATAACTGTGAAAAATTATAGTCCTTAACTTCAGCGGTCGATATATTGCCTACCCATAATGTGCCCATGTATGGGGATGGGGGAAGGGGAGAGGGAGAGGTATAGGGGAGAGGGAGAGGTATAGGGGAGAGGGATTTGGATAGGATACGGTAGAGGGAAAGGGTTGAGAGGCAACGGGTAGGGAAAGGGAGAGGGAAGAGGGAGGGGAGGAAGGAGACGGAAAAGGGAGGGAGAGGAGGAGAGACAGAATAATAATGGGGGATAAAATAAGGGAGAGGTGTAGAAGAGAATGAAGATGAGGAAATGAGAGAAAGAGAAAAGAGTATTAAAGAAAGTGGAAATAACTGGAGTTAGCGAGGGAGGATAGTGGTTGGAGCGAAGGGGAAAATGGGAAGAAGAGGAGAGAGGGGAAAGAGAGGAATATGTAATCTCTGGAGCGGAAGAGAAATACACGATAACATCCACGGAAGACACTGGAGGAGGGAAGGTCCTGGTCCCAAACACATATACTTGGAGTCCACCTACCTGGAGGTCGTTCCGGGGGCTCAACGCCCCCGCTGCCTGGTCAAGGACTGGACTGCGGGCGGGGAACGCTGACCACTAGGAACGACCTCCAGGTAGGAAGACCCCAGAGTACTGGGTTGAGAAATATGGAAGGAAATGCAAAACAGATCCAGTCAAAAGCAGAGGAGCGGTGGGTACAATAAGAAAACACTGTATCAACATCTTTGGTCTTAGACTATTCAACCTGATATCAGCAGATACGGGAAATACTGCTGGAACTTGTGCAGAAGTGTTCAAGAGGAATCGGGATCACTACCTATGTAGTGTGCCAGATCAGCCAGGCTGTGATGGATACGTGGGCCAGCGGGCCATCAACAGCAACAACCTGGTTGACCCGATAAGTTAACAGAAATGCCTATCCTCAGGCCTTACCGAGAGAATAGAATGACTCTCGAAACAGGTCAGAGACATATCACAGGCATATCAAAGGGGACTTAGGAAGGCGGAATAGGATTGAGATAAGAGGGAGGGGCAAAGGGGATTGGGAAGGGGGGAAGGGGTAAAGGGAGGAGAGAAGAAAGAGGGTGGCGGAGGGAGAGGGGAGGAAATGGAGAGAAGGGTAATAAGAGGGAGGAAGGGAGGGAGGGAGGGGGTGTAAAACAAGGAGTGGTGAGGGAGGGTGAGGTAGGAGGATACCTGTGCCAGGTTACAACAATTATGATGGTGCTGATTACAGAGAGATGGTAGTAAGGTGCTACACTTTATGAGACCTAACCAATATTGCTGTGCTGGTAGTGGTGGTGGTAGTTGTTGTTGTGCTGGTAGTGGTGGGAGTAGTTGTTGTTGTGCTAGTAGTAGTTGTTGTGCTGGTAGTGGTGGTGGTAGTTGTTGTTGTGCTGTGGTGGTAGTTGTTGTGCTGGTAGTGGTGGTGGTAGTTGTTGTGCTGGTAGTGGTGGTAGTAGTTGTTGTGCTGTGGTGGTGGTGGTAGTTGTTGTGCTGTGTGGTAGTTGTTGTGTTGGTAGTGGTGGTGGTAGTTGTTGTTGTGCTGTGGTGATGGTGGTAGTTGTTGTGTTGGTAGTGGTGGTGGTAGTTGTTGTGTTGGTAGTGATGGTGGTAGTTGTTGTGTTGGTAGTGGTGGTGGTAATTGTTGTGTTGGTAGTGGTGGTGGTATTTGTTGTGTTGGTAGTGGTGGTGGTAGTTGTTGTTTTGCTGTGGTGGTAGTTGTTGTGTTGGTAGTGGTGGTGGTAGTTGTTGTGTTGGTAGTGGTGGTGGTAATTGTTGTTGTGCTGTGTTGGTGGTGGTAGCTGTTGTTGTGCTGTGGTGGTGGTGGTAGTTGTGCTGTTAGTGGTTGTTGTTGTTGTGCTGTGGTGGTAGTTGTGGTGTGCTGGTAGTGGTGGTGGTTGTTGTGCTGTGGTTGTAATGGTTGTTGTTGTGTTGTGGTGGTAGTGGTTGTTGTTGTGTTGTGGTGGTAGTGGTTGTTGTTGTTGTGCTGTGGTAGTGGTAGTTGTTGTGTTGTGCTTGTAGTGGTGGTGGTGGTTGTAGTGGTTGTTGTTGTTTTGTGGTGGTAGTGGTAGTTGTTGTGCTGGTGGTAGTTGTTGGTGTTGTGCTGTGGTGGTAGTGGTTGTTGTGCTGTGGTGGTAGTGGTGGTGGTAGCTGTTGTGCTGTGCTGATAGTGGTTGTTGTTCTGTGCTGGTAGTGGTTGTTGTTCTGTGCTGGTAGTGGTTGTTGTTGTTGTGCTGTGCTGGTAGTGGTTGCTGTTGTTGTGCTGTGCTGGTAGTGGTGGTGGTAATGGTTGTTGTTGTTGTTGTGCTGTTCTGGTAGCTGTTGTTGTGCTGTGCTGGTAGTGGTGGTGGTAATGGTTGTTGTTGTTGTTGTTGTTGTTGTGCTGTGCTGGTAGTGGTGGTGGTAATGGTTGTTGTTGTTGTTGTGCTGTGCTGGTAGTGGTGGTGGTAGCTGGTGAGAATCATCGCTAACTTATCTACCTGGAGTCTATCTGGAGGGTGTTCCGGGGTCAACCCCCCCCGCGGACCAGTCCTTGACCATGCCTACCGGTAGATCAGGGCTTGATCAACTAGGCTGTTACTGCTGGCCGCACGTAGTCCAACAGGTATCTGGACAGATACCGAAAGTCAGGTACTTTAGGCATCTGTCCAGCTCCCTCTTGAAGGTAGCCAGGAGTCTATTGGTAATTCCGTTTATGCCTAATGGGAGGCTGTTGAACAGTCTTGGGCCCCGGACACTTATAGTGCCTTCTCTTATTGAACTCATGGCGCCCCTACTTTTCACTGGGGGTATGTGGCATCGCCTGGGTCTTGCCTACCTGGTGATGCTGGTAAGGATCATCGCCTGAGAGACAAGGTACTAGACCAGGTCTCGTCTACCTGGTGATAACGTCTAATTCACAACACACTAGAGTCGTGATGTTATTCATCGTCTAAAAACTTGCACTGCTGTAATTACCAATTTTCAGCCATTGTAACACTGCGCTGCTATCAATTCCAGTTGTCGCCATCGTAATTAATTTACAGTCACATGTATCACAACTGCAATACAAATGTAAGTTTATTAGTTACAGTCTAATCCATAATCACAATTCCTTCAGTCATAGACCATAAGTCACACTATTTAGGCGCCGGCGGTGGCAACGGGAGGGGGGACTGGGTCTTGGATAGGTAGTGGTAGCAACTGAGGGAGGAGAGTGGGTCGTAAATAGGGAGTGGCAGCAACGGGAGGGAGGAGAATGGGTCGTGGATAGTGGTAGCAATGGTAGCGGGAGGGGAAGAATGGGTCGTGGATAGAATTGTAGCAATGGTGGCAATGGGATGGGAAGAATGGGTCATGGATACGGAGTTGTAGCAATGGTGGTAAGAGGCAGGGCCATTAACAACGGCTGTATCAGTATCAACGATGGTAGCATTGTCGCGTGGGTCTTGGGAGAGATATATAGGAGGTCAAAGATACTCCTTGTTGGATGGTTACGGTATATTTACAGTAAGTGAAGGAGAGTCCAGCCACCCGTCTGTCTCGCCTGTAGGTCTAACGTTAGTGAGGGAGAGTGCCTATGAGAGGCTGTGCACATGCGCTGAGCCTCTGACGTCAGCGGGTACCGTGACGTCACACGCAAAGGGACCAGCTGTATAAAAGGAAAGATACACTACACAAGTGTATATATGATACTGACACGACAGCATCTGCAGCAGAGGCACTAGCGGGGATGACGTAAGTCCGTGAACTGCATTCCAAAAAACATCCATAATCAGTTCCAGGTTACAAGAGGTAAACCACTGTAAATTTTGCAGAAACTTTAAATTTCCCTGTTATTTAGGCCCAAAAATGGAAACCTGGATTGTTAGTTACGAAGCCATCCAAACCTTGCCACCACAGGCCTGGTCACAGACCTGGCCGCGGGGGCGTTGATCCCTGAAACCTTCTCCAGGTATACTCCAGGTATACAATAAGTTGACTCAGTGTCAGGGAAAGGGGAAAGGAATATGATTTGGTCAGTCAGGCTTCTGGTGCTCTGAATACAGTCTGGCACAGGCAACACATCCTCAATGACTAAGTACTTGAAGGAACTTGTGAAGCTCCCACCTTTTATTCCATTTATTTTATCCTTGCTTTTTACTAGAGGGGGGAAAGGGGGTATTTTGCTTTCAGTCATGTTCCTAGCTCTTGTACTGAGTGATTTCATTGTGCACATTTGGAACCAGTTCCTCCAGTATATTTTAGATGTAAATTATATATATTTTGGCTACACCTCAGTTAGTATAATTTTAATCACTCAGCGATGATAAAATTTTAAGAAATAAAAATTGTAACAGAGAAAAAAATACAATCAAGCTGCTCAATAATCGAAAAGAAGAGAAGAGAAGAGAACGATGATGGAAGACGTTAGCTTCAAAGATCACAACAAAGTGACAGACTCGATGATAACTAGAACCTTCAAAACAAAGTGTCAAGCCAATGGCAATAATAATGTTTAAGGCATTTGGTTATTTCAGTATGCAGTTTTGTACCAGTCTGTTCAAAGGACTGGTACAAATCTTTATGCTGGAGGTACAGGAGACAATGTAAATGCCCCCAATGAAAAGAACTGGGAATAAGAGGCAACTCAAAAAGTGTGCAGGAGCCAAAAATGTTCATCACCCTCCCTTCAAATGTAGGGCGAACTACTAAGAGACTCCAAATTGTCTTCAAGTGGAAACAAGATAAACTCATTTAAACTATTCCTGATTCTGCGGCATTGCTGCCTACATCGATGTGTGTGTGTGTGTGTGTGTGTGTGTACTCACCTATTTGTGGTTGCAGGGGTCGATTCATAGCTCCTGGCCCCGCCTCTTCACTGATCGCTACTAGGTCCTCTCTCTTCCTGCTCCATGAGCTATATCAAACCTCATTTTAAAAAACTATGTATGGTTTCTGCCTCTACTACGTTACTTTCCAGAATATTCCACTTCCTGATAACTTCATAACTGAAGAAATACTTCCTAACATCCCTTTGACTCATCTGAGTCTTCAACTTCCAATTGTGACCCCTCGTTTCTGTGTCCCATCTCTGGAACATCCTGTCTCTGTCCACCTTATCAATTCCTCGCAGATTTTCAATTCCTAGCAAAATTTTATGTCGTTATTATGTCTCCCCTAACCCTCCTGTCCTTCAGTATCGTCAGGCCGATTTCCCATAACCTTTCTTCGTAGGACATTTCCCTTAGCTCTGGGACTAGTCTTGTTGCAAGCCTTTGCATTTTCTCTAATTTCTTGACGTGCTTGACCAGGTGTGGGTTCCAAACTGGTGCTGCATACTCCAATATGGGCCTGACGTACACGGTGTACAGTCTTGAACGCTTCCTTGCTGAGGTATCGGAACGCTATTCGTAGGTTTGCCACGCGCCCATATGCTGCAGCAGTTATTTGGTTGATATGTGCCTCAGGAGATGTGCTCGGTATTATACTCACCCCAAGATCCTTTTTCTTGAGTGAGGTCTGCAGTCTTTGGCAACCTAGCCTATACTCTGTCTGCGGTCTTCTTTGCCCTTCCCCGATTTTCATGACTTTGCATTTGGCAGGGTTAAATTCGAGGAGCCAGTTGCTGGACCAGGCTTCCAACCTGTCCAGGTCTCTTTGTAGTCCTGTCTGATCCTCATCCGATTTAATTCTCCTCATTAACTTCACATCATCTGCACACAGGGACACTTCGGAGTCTATTCCTTCCGTCATGTCATTCACATATACCAAAAACAGCAATGGTCCTAAGACTGACCCCTGTGGAACCCCGCTCGTCACAGGAGCCCACTCTGACACCTCGTCACATACTAAGACTCGTTGTTGCCTCCCTGTCAGGTATTCTCTGATTCATTGCAGTGCTTTTCCTGTTATGCATGCCTGATCCTCTAGCTTTTGCACTACTTCTCAGGAAATGTGTCGAAGGCCTTCTTGCAGGCCAAGAAGATGCAGTCTACCCACCACTCTCTCTCTTGTCTTACTTCTGTTACCTTGTCATAAAACTCCAGTAGGTTTGTGACACAGGATTTCCCTTCCCTGAAACCATGCTGGCTGTCGAAAATAAGCTTGTTCCTTTCTAGGTGCTTCACCACTCCTGATAATCTTCTCCATGACTTTTCATACTCTACACGTCAGTGACACTGGTCTGTAATTCAATGCCTCATGTCTTGTCTCCTTTCTTAAAAAATTGGGACTACATTTGCCACCTTCCATACCTCAAGTAGTTTTCCAGTTTCAATGGATGTGTTTAAGATTTATGTTAGTTGCATACACAGCATCTCTGCTCCCTCTCTAAGGACCCACGGAGAGATGTCCGTTCCCACTGCCTCTGAGGTACCAAGTTGTTGTGTATATTTCATCCAGCGCTTGGTGTCACCCTCCCTATTCCGACTTCCTGGAGTCCTTCCTGTTTCTACTGTGAATACTTTAAATCTCATGTTGAGCTCCTCACACACTTCTTGGTCGTTTCTTGTTAACTCCCCACCTTCCTTCCTCAGCCTGATTACCTGGTCCTTGACTGTTTTCCTCCTGATGTGGCTATACAACAGTTTCGGGTCAGACTTGACTTTCGATGCTATGTTATTTTCGTACTGTCGCTTTGCCTCCCTCCTTATCTGTGCATATTCGTTTCTGGTTCTTCGACTAATCTCTCTATTTTCCTGGGTCCTTTGTCTTCTGTACTTTTTCCATTCTAGAGCACACTTAGTTTTTGTCTCCCTACACTTTTGGGTGAACCAAGGACTCGTTCTGGTCTTCCCATTATTTCTGTTGCCCTTGGGAACAAACCTCTCCTCTGCCTCCTTGCATTTTGTTGTCACGTAGTCCATCATTTCGTTTACTGATTTTCCTACCAATTTTCTTTCCCAGTGTACCTCTTGCAGGAAGTTCCTCATGCCTGTGTTTCCCCCCCTTTTGTAGTTTGGCTTTTCCCATCCTACTCCTGTTACTCTCTCCACTTGTAACTCCACTATGTATTCAAAGCTCAGAACCACATGGTCACTAGCTCCGAGAGGCCTTTCGTATGTGATGTCCTCTGTCTGAACTACTCAAGGTGAATACGAATTCCAGCCTTGCTGGTTCATCCTCACCTCTCTCTCTCTGGTAGTGTGTGTGTGTGTGTGTGTGTGTGTGTGTGTGTGTGTGTGTGTGTGTGTGTGTGTGTGTGTGTGTGTGTGTGTGTGTGTGTGTGTGTGTGCGCGCGTGCGCGCGCGCGCCGAGAGCACAAACTTAAATAACCAAGCCGCTAACCAGTAAGCCTGGTCTGAGACCAGCCACAGAGGCTGAAGAAGAAAAAGGAACACTTACGGTAAACAACAGAAAAGCATACGAGGAAGTAAAAAAAAAAAAATCAGGAGGTCGTCATTGAAGAACAAGATGATGACCCAGAGTCGTACCCCCGCAGTCTGGACCAAGGCCAGACTTTCTAGGTGACCGCTTAATCTCCCTACCAGGAGTCTACCAGGAAGGTATTCCGAGGGTCAATGCCTCCGCAGCCCGGTTCCAGAACAGGCCTCCCGGTGGATGGCCTGATCAACCAGGATGTTAGTGTTAGCGTAATGAAGTCCAACGTGAGCACCACACCCTGGAGATCAGGAACTTCAGAAGCTTATCCAGGTCTCTCTTGAAGACAACCAGGGTTCTGTTGGTAATCCCCCTTTAGTATGAAGGGAGGGTACTGAAAACTCTTGGTCCCTTCACGCTTACTGAGTTTTTCCTTAATGTATCCCTGGTTTTCATTGGGGCCATTTTGCATCGTCTGTTGAGCCTTTTGCTTTCATAGGGAATGATTAGTGTGGGAATTTGGAACCAATCCTTCTAAAAAATTCCCGGAAGTACATTATAATGAATCTTTCCCACCTACACTCCAAGAGATACAGATAGATTCATACATTCCCAGTAATTCAGGTTCATGAATTTATTTATGTGAGCAGCCAAGGTTCTCCACACATTCTCCAGGTCTGCAGTTTCGCCTACATAGGTTATTATACTATCTCTATATTCCTCAGTAAGTGGATAATTAAGCACATTGTGTTCAAGATAGTAACCATAGGGCTGTCTACATACTTTGCATTTGGTTTGATCATCATCTGTGTGTCTCCCAAACTGCCGGAAGTACTTGTAACCAAGCCTAAGCCTGGCCACTACAACATTAGTCTGTTCACATTGCAAGTTGCTCCATAAATGTACCTATCAACGTTCATGTTGCCAAAGTGGGTTATAGATCTACTCAGGCTTCTAACTGCATTCCTGTAACATTCAGTTTCATATTTCTTCAAATATTATTCTTAATTCTAGACACAGATACACCAAAGTTATATTCTACATTATCCTTCAAGGTATTTTGGGGGAGCTAACTTATCAACTTTATCATGAAGGAGTAATCCAGGGAGCGATGGAATCCATAACTTTTGTACATTTAGTTACTTTTTCACGAATTTTTAATTATCTATACCTTGCTTCTCCAATGAGCATGTTATTAGAGTCATTATGTGAGTCAAGAGCCTTCAGTGATGACAGAATCAGTAATAATCATAGAGTCAAGCTCAGTCTCATAAGTTAACTTTAGCGCCATTAGGATGACAAACAATTCAGTTTGCAGTGTAGACGCCCAGTTGTCAATTCTTATTCCTAAATCAACATAGCTCCAACCGCTCTTATCAAGAAAGGTGTCAACAAGAACAGATTCAGCCCTACCAGTAGACTCCTGCTTAGATCCATCAGTGCCATTTAACTTGTGATAAATTATTACTAACAGTTAGGCAAGAAATTTCTTCTGGAGCAGTTGCCTTTGTAAGTGATTTAAGGGATTACTAGTAATGAGCTTCTTAGGAGGGGCTTCCTGGTGTATTATTAAATGTTGTCTACAGTGACACAGTTCATGCAGGTTATAAAACTTAAAATAATTTCACAGGGTGAGGGGAGCAGTAGAGGGGTGAGGGGAGGTGTAAAGAGATGAGGGGAGCAGTAGAGCGGTGAGGGAAGGGGAATGACTGAGTCAGAAACACAAAAGTTATAATTAGGAACAAAAAACCGGTTTCTTAAAAAAATAAATGTTATATGATAGATGGAAGATGATGGTAGATGATAGTAGATATGGTAGATGGTAATGTCATGATAGATGGTAGCTGATAGTAGACGGTAGATAGTGGTTTAAGGTTGTAGACGATGGTAGATGGTAGTATATTGTTAATTATGGTAGATGGTGGCAGGTTATGGTAGACGGTGGTAGATTATTGTAGACGGTGGTAGATTATTGTAGACGGTGGTAGATTATTGTAGACGATGGTAGATTATTGTAGACGATGGTAGATTATTGTAGACGGTGGTAGATTATTTTAGACCGTGGTATATTATTGTAGACGGTGGTAGATTATTGTAGACGATGGTAGATTATTGTAGACGATGGTAGATTATTGTAGACGGTGGTAGATTATTGTAGACGATGGTAGATTATATTACAGTGGTAAATATTAAACGATAGTAGAGACGGTAAGTAGACGGTGGAAGATACTAGACTAATATTTGACAGTAGTAGATCAAGTTAGACGGTAGTAGATGAGGATAGACGATGGTAGACGAAGGTAGACAGTTTTATACAAAGGTACGCGGTGAGAGAAACTGTGTGTTAAACGAAGATAGTTTTATACAGAGAGGTAAACGAAGTTAGACAGTGCAAGATGAAAGTAGGTGAGAGCAGACGCTGATAAACAAAATTAGACAGTAGTAGACGAAGGTAGATGGAGTTAGATGATGGTAGACGCTGGTAGATGAAAGCAGAATCTGGTAGCTAATAATGATAATAATGCTGATAATTTTGGTTATGCTGACGTAGAGTTCGGATTCACACAAGTGGATTCACAAAAGTGGATTCACAAAAGTAGATTCACAAATGGATTCACAAGTTAATTCACAAAGGTGGATTCATAAGTGAGTTCACAAGAGTGGATTCACAAAAGTGGATTCATAAGTGAGTTCACAAGAGTGGATTCAAAAAAGAGGATTCATAAACGGATTTATAAGTGGATTCATAAACGTGGAGTCACAAGTGTATGGTAGGCAGGCAGGTAGGTAGGTAGGCAGGCAAATACGGGTAGGTAAGCAGGCTGGCAGGCAGGGAAACAGGCAGGAAGGCAAACAGGCAGACAAACAGGCAGGCCGGCAAACAATCAGGCAGGGAGGCAAACAAAGAGAGAGAGAGGCAGGCAGCCAGCCAGTTAGGCAGCCAGCCACAGCTAGCCACATCTAACCACAACCATGCAAGCAGCCAGCCACAGCTAGCCACAACCATGCAAGCAGCCAGCCAGGTCAGGTGGACAGCTCCCTCACCCAAGACAGTGATTCCCACAATAAAAACATCGAATTATTTATTCCTTGGTCATTACGTCAGTAATTAATGGACCTCGTCCACGCGATGATTATCTCCCCCTCCTTAGGGGAGAGGGGGGCTATTAGTGCCCCTAGTGGTGGTCACCCATGTGGCAATGACTTTACCCCTACTGGGTGGGGAAGAGGGTAGTAGTGATCCCCCGAGGAAGGGGGTTGTAGAGATCACCTGAGAAACGGGGTGGTGGTGGATGACCCTAGGGCAGAGTTGGTAGTGGTGGTGGATGATCCCTAGGGCAGAGCTGGTAGTGGTGGTGGACCCTAGGACAGAGCTGGTAGTGGTGGTGGATGACCCTAGGACAGAGCTGGTAGTGGTGGTGGATGACCCTAGGACAGAGGTGTATGAATTCAGTCAAGCAACTAAATTACTGGGCATGCATAAGTCCCTCGAACCGTACTCTTTGAAACGTAGGCGAGAAAGGTACAGTTCATTATAATTTTCACTTGGAAAATGAACACCGAAATTACTGTACATGAAAGCAACAGGCTTGGCAGATGGTGCGAAATACCTCAAATGAATAGCAGTGTAATGAGCACACGAAAATAAAAATCAATAAGTCTAATGGGACCGAGACTCTTCAATACCATCTCAATCAACATTATAGGAATTGTCAACGCACTCCTGTTCTAAATCATTATATTATTGACATGCAATACGACAAGATGATGAATTAAACAGATGAGCAAAACCTGGGTATCTGTATTTGAAAATGTTTCTCCAACCAGTGGATTTTTCGAGTCAATACAGAGTTGATTTACGACAACAGTAGACGATAAGGTAATCAGTTACTCAGTTTGGAAACAACTGTCCAGAACCTTAGTCTTGATGAATCTGAAGCATAGGCAGCAAGTGGTCAGCTGTGTTGTTCTGTGATGTCATCGTGTAAGACACTCCAGTACCTACTGGAAGTAGTCAGCTGTGTTGTTCCGTGGTATCATGATGTAAGACACTCAAGTACCTGCTGGAAGTAGTCAGGTGCTGGATGAAAGGTATCCTTACAATGCTCTTCATCTAATGATAAGTAACAATAATTACTTTGCACTTATCAAGAGTGAATTCAAGTAGCAACTTTGTTGATCAAGTTTACAATTTGTTCATCTCATCTTGCAACCTCTCAGTGTTCTTTACCATAATTATCTTCTTTATTATCTGGTTGTTTAATGTGATTTAAATCTACACGAGGGTCATTAATTAAGGTGACATGCCACCTACTCAACACCAATCAAGAATAATATCTAAAATAGGGGCTGAAGTAAACTCTCAGTGTATATATACACTGAGAGGCTGTATACACCAAGAGGTGTATACAGTCTTACTGGTTTCAAATGATCCTCAGCTTACTCGTGTGCGAACTTTGCTGTCAATCCCTACGTCATAAATCCCTACCACACACCTGCACTACTGGTTAATCCTCGTTAACTACCAGCCGTTCACAACAACCATAGTCTAAATCCAGCACCCTCCCTTTCCTCCCCTCCCCTTCCCATACAAAACCTTTCTCATCTAATCTCCTCCCCTCCCCCTCCCATACAGTACCCTTCTCATCAATCTGGTCCCCTCCCCCTCCCATACAGTACCCTTCTCATCAATCTGGTCCCCTCCCCGCTCCCCCAGCAAGCGTGAACCAGCGGTCAGTGTCGCAAATCTGAGCTCAGTAATCACTCAGACTACGTAGTTTTCCATGAATAATTAACCCCTTGGAGATTAAGCCAGGAGAGATGGCAGGGAGAGGGAGGAAAGAAGAGAAAGGGAAACAGAGGCCATAAAGAGTGAAGAGGAATGCGGGGGAGACTGTGGAGAAGGGAAAGAGGGAAAGATGAACAGGAGGGGAAAGAGGGAACGGAGAAAGATGGACGGGGATAAATAGGGATGGTGGGAAACAGAGAGGGAAGAAAGGGAAGTGTAGAGATAGAGAGATAGTGGAAGAAGCAAGTCAAGGGAGGGGAAACGAGCACTAGGGAAGGGATGAAATGGGGAGGTAAAATCCCCCTCCATCTTCACTGTCTTCACCCTCCACCTACCTCTCTCGCTTCCCTCACCACTAAGGTTATAGGTGTTTTTGAATCCACACATGTTATAATATTCTAGAGATACGGTAATAGCCTCCCCCGCTTCATTTATCTACGCAAGTCAGAGTAACAGGTATAACAGTTATTCATCTTTCTGACGAGTGGGGGAGAAGAGGAATATGACCCTTCTGAGGGCTGTGTGGCACTTCACTCTTCCCATACAGTATTTAAGGAAAAAAAAAAAGTACCATGCACCAGATGCCACCTATAAACTCAGAGCCTGACACCCAGTTTATTTACCGGGGTCTCAGAGCATTGATGAGTTCTATGAATTTCGCAGTGACTTTCTAGCTTATTGAGAATGATCGTTAACTCTCACCACAGCCAGTAGTCTGGCAACTATGCCTTGGGTAGTCTGGTCAGGCCGAGTTTGAATACCCCGAGGGCAGTCTTCGGTTTTATGCCAAGCAGTACACTTCAGGATGAAAACATCATTAGTTGTCAATGGTATCTCTGATATAACGTGTTCTAGACGTCTATATGGTGAGGTGCACGAGACAGTACCAAGGCTCATACAAGTGCATCTAGTGCATTTTCTGGATCTAAGCTGGAATGCACACTCTAGCACGGACCCTCACACGAGTGTGTCGTACACATTTAAAGTATCAAGTGTCGACTACAATGATTTAATGACATTCGGATACTGAGACAGCTTTCATTATTTAAGCAGGACATAAGTTAATTGACTCCCTGTCCTGGCGTCACCTCAAAACCCAGGACATGAAAATACCCTGATAGACATCCACACCTGGAGAGGAGGTAGTAAAGTCTTCCTTACCTTCTTGTTTAAACAAATTGCAATCGATAATAATTTGTATAAGGAAGGGAGGGATCTGTTTGAAGCATAGTGGTGTTAGTGTCAGGAGAGTGAAAAGTCACTAAGCTCTGAAGCCTGTCACAGTGTCGTATATTCACCCTTCGTGTTAAGTCCACTGATTTAGTGCACGTGAGCGCTGGATAATTTATCCTGGTAATGGACCCAGGAACCAGGTGTCACCAAGGACTCATCCTGGTAAGTAATAGTGTCCAGAGTAATTGTGAATAAAAGACCCCAGTTGATGAAGTGCCCTCCAGTGTTTGCAGAGCGTTAAAGCTGGCACTTCTCTGTGGAAGATCCTTATTAAAATAAGTCAAATAACACAGTAATATATATATATATATATATATATATATATATATATATATATATATATATATATATATATATATATATATAAAATATAGGAGGTACCACCTTTGGAACTGTCCTGGGGACTCATCCTCAGAGAAAGAATAAACTTGCTTAAGGGAAAACTCGAAGTTCTCCCTGAAGCTGTTTGAAAAATTTCTCCTACCACCCCCTATATTTTATATATACTTTATTTAAAGACAAAATACATTGACAAAACTCATTGACAAGAATAAAAGAGGGAGTAAAACAACATAGATAACAACTCAGAGCTACATCTCAAATACTTTGTCCAGCTCCCCGGCAGTGGGCCGCATGCCCAGAATGCTGCAGGCATTTCCCCTCTGGATCGCAACACTGAGTCTCTGAAAGAGGAAGATGGCCGCCCTGTGGTCCTTGGTTTCTATGATGAGTTTTTCACCCAGCTCTTTGAGAAACTTTAGAGCACACTTGCCCCATGCTCCAAGGGTCTTCGACCCTATTGGGATGAAGTTATAGCAAGGGGAAAGGCCTTCATATTTGGGGGCCTTCTGGGTCTCCCTGTGGCTGGCAACTCCACCCCTTCAGCTACGGAGTATGGCAAGTAGGTGTCTGCCATTGTGGCGGCACAGGTGTAGTCCCAAGCAATCTGCTTACCATCCTTCCAGGGTAGCATAGTGGCTCCATCAGGACGCTTTTGACTTCCATCAGACCTCTGCACTTGGGGTTCCCGTTGGGCTGGGCAACGGGCTGTGGCGAGGCTTCTCTTTATGATGTCGCTGACCTCCTCATGTCTAGCATACTTCCCTTCTGATGTGTGACACACGAGACAATGAAATCCGAATTGATCAGCCGTCACCCTGCCGCAAATACACCTATGTTCGGTGAGTATGGGGGCGGCTATGCGAAGAGCAACACCAATCCGAATGGCCTGTGGGTCGAGTCGAGTGCCCAGGGAGGAATTGGGAACGGCTAGAAGGAAATCTCCTGAGTGTGGTGCCTTCACCGCTAGGAGACGAGCTTTGTTCTTTCCTGAAGCGTTGGTAAGCATTGTGTTGGCGATTTTTTCCATGATCGGTTTGTCCTAGTGGGACTGTTTGTGCTCTTTGGGAGGAGCTGGTCTACTGGAGGAGTCTGCAAGGGTGTCCCACCCCACGGCTGCTTCAATGAACCTGGGGTCTTGAGCTCCCACCACACCTCTCAAGCGTTCGGGGACAATCTTCTTGACTAATCCACTGGAAGCCAAACACGACGACAGAATATATATATATATATATATATATATATATATATATATATTTTATATATATATATATATATATATATATATATATATATATATATATAATTTGAGGAGCACTAGCGATTTGAAGAGTGTTACCATCGGCATTATTTCCCTTGTTTTGAAAGTTCTCAATACCCACCCTGTCATCTTCCTGGCTGTCGTGATCTTTGCCTTATTATGTTCTTTAAAAAAAGATCCACTGACATAATTATTCTCAAGTCTTTTACGTGTTCCTTTCGTTCTATTTGGTGACCCTCTTGAGTTTTGTATACAGTGTTAATTTTGAGTTCTTCATTCTTTCCATACCTAAGCAGCTGAAACTTATCACCAATAAACGTCATGTTGTTCTCCACTGCCCACTGAAAACCCTGCTTATGTCTTCCTGTAATTTTCAGTGTCCTCTGCTTATTTTAGTGTCATCTGCAAATGATGATTGTAGCATGCAAAGACTATGTTACAATTTATTCGGCGTATGTCAAACTCCCATATAGGCTGCCTTCCAACCAGGGAACCGGGTGCTAAGGGTTTAACGATCTATAGGGTACCCGTCATTAAATCAGTACCTTGGTTCATTGACCAATCACAGGCAAGCCCGCTAAAGCTGAAGTAACATGGTTCACTTGCGGTAAGCATTGGCAGACTTGCCTACGTACTGGTTGAGTACGGTGCACTCTGGCTTCTGCTTTGCCGTCTGTCACCGTGGTGTACACTTATTATTCTATCTGCACACAGTGTACATATCTGTATACAGTGGGTGAAGGCAAAATACACATTATAGTCTACTGCTGAGTTTTGTTTGCTTCAATTCCCATTACGGCCAGGTCTCACAGGCCATTCATTACCTGTGTTGTAATAATGATACAAAAGTGTGACAGGTGTTTTTATCTATGTAATTTGTCAAAGGGGTTCAGCAGCTGTGACAAACATGATCGTCCTGCTCTAAAACCATGCTAGTTCGGGTTTGCTGGTTGTGCTGGTCCATGAACTTTGTAATCTGCCGTCTCATCACTCTTTCAAGATTTTTATGATGTGAGAAGTTAGGGCTACTGGTCTGTAATTTTTAGCTAGTGCTCTACTACCTCCCTTATGCAAAGGAGCTATGTCTGCACTCTTTAAGGCCTTCGGTATTTCACCTAGATCTAAGCTCTTTCTCCAAAGAATGCTGAGTGCTCGTGCTAATGGTACTTTGCACTTTATAAACAGAGCATTAAATGAATCTGGTCCAGGTGCTAAGTGAGTGGGCATGTTGTCCATTTCTTTTTCGAAATCTATTGGATTTGTACTAATGTCGGTTAGTTGGTCTGCGCGGCCTTCTGCTGGAGTGAAAAATATTTCTGCATTTTCTTCCTTTGTGCCATTTAGTGGGTTGTTGAACACCGACTCATACTGTTCTTTTAGGATTTCACTCATTTCCTGTTCATCGTCAGTATACGAATCTCCTCTCAATAATGGTCCAGTTCTACAGGTAGTTCTTAGCTTGGATTTTGAATAGGAATATAAATATTTTGTGTTTCTTGCAACATCCTGTATGGCCCTTCGTTCCCTTTGTACTTCTTCTGTTAGATCATGCTTTTCCATAAAAAAAAAATAGCCTGGCGTTTCAGCACCCTCTCAAACTTTTGTGATGTTAATTCAACTGCTCTGTAATGTTTTGCCATCGCTTTTCTGCCTTCTTGTGAACAGGGGCTAAGTCTGCTCTTCACAAGGCCTTTGGAATTTCACCTGAATCTAATTTCCTCTCCCAAAGAACATTGAGTGCGCCTGTTGATGAATTTTGTGACTTTATAAAATCCCGAATTCCTGGAATCAGGTCCATGTTGTCAGTTTCTTTACTGAAATCTGAAGAATTTGTGCTAATGTTAGCTATATAATTTGTTGGGTGGGCAGAATTAGCGAAATTATTCGAGGCTTCAACACTCATGGTGTCGTTTTTTTTCAGGATTTCGCTCATTTCTTTTTAGTTTTCATAACGGTATATTAATTCGCAGGATGATTGCCACTAGCCAGTATTGTTATTATGGTGTTCACTTGCAGGATGATTGTCACTACCCAATATTGTTATTATGGTGTTCACTTGCAGGATGATTGTCACTAGCCAGTATTGTTATTATGGTGTTCACTCACAGGATGATTGTCACTAGTATTGCACTCACAGGATGAGTGTCACTCTCCAATAATGTCATTATGGTTGTATGTTCACTCACTCGTAGAGAAGACTGAGGCCAGAAGACTGAGGCCAGAAGACTGAGGCCAGAAGACTGAGGCCAGAAGACTGAGGCCAGGATTCCGAGTTAACTGCCTCATATGACAGGCTGATGCTGCTTGCGCGCCAGACGTTCACAGAGCCTTTATAGCCTATCTGATCAAGATACCTTTGATATACTCTTGATGGATTTCGAGAGTTTTCCTAATCCTGCAGTCTGGCTCTGGGCCAGGCTTGTCTGGTGCTTGCCTGGCTAACCGAGCTATTGCTGCTAGCAGCCAACTGGCACACATAGCCATCACATGATGGAGAATGGAGAGAAAAAATGGAAATGGAGAAACAGAGGAAAAAGGGAGGAGGAAGGATAAAGGCACTGCCAGGAAGAGGGATACAATAGTCAGAAGTTTCCCCTCGTGAGTTCATTTCCCCTCAACTTCCTCACGTCCTCCCCCTCCTAGTGCGATTGTTGACCCAAGCACTTAACCCGCCAAGTTATTTCCGTGTTGGGTAACGGACACACTTCAGTTTGTGTGTACTCACCTATATTTGGTTGCAGTGGTCGAGTCGCAGCTCCTGGTCCTGTGTGTGTGTGTACTCACCTAATTGTGGTTACAGGGGTCGGGTCATAGCTCCTGGCCCCGCCTCTTCACTGGTCTCTACTGGGCCACTCACTCCCTGCTCTGTGAGCTTTATCATACCTCTTCTTAAAGCTATATATGGTTTCTGCCTCCACCACCACCTCACTTTCCAGAGTATTCCACTGCCTAACAACTCTCACTGAAGAAATACTTCCAAACATCTCTGTGACTCATCTGAGTCTTCAACTTCCAACTGTGACCTCTTGCTGCTGTGTCACATCTCTGGAACATCTTATCTCTGTCCATCTTGTCGATTCCTCTCAGTATTTTATATGCTGTTATCATGTCCCCCCCTGTCCTCCAGTGTCGCGTGGGAGTGTGTGTGTGTGTGTGTGTGTGTGTGTTCGTGTGCGCGTTGTGTGCGTGTTTGTGTGTGTTTTAGCAGGGTTCCATGCATTACACTGGGCTCCGTTCAGTGATTTATCGCAGGACATTAAAGTAATGAAGCAGCAAAAGTATGCTCGTGATCTCTTCAAGTGTAAAACTTTACAAGTGTGTAGACTAGCAGTGTTTGTGAGGCTAAACCAGAGGAAGCAGTGTGGTGGAAACACTGTTACAGCCAGACTTGGAAGCTTAAACCAGCTATTTGATAAATCTCGTGGAGAGCGAAACGTTGTCACAATGAAATGTCACATTAGTTGCACTTGTGTCCTTTTACCTAACTTAAAACAGCTGGTCCGAGTTGCCAGATGGTCTAAAAAGACAGGTAAAATAGTGTAAACGTAAGAAAAATAGTACTTAAAAGAGTTAATCCTTAGAAATTTTAAGTATAAGAAACATACTGGTCATGGACCAGGCTGCGGGGGCGTTGACCCCTGGAACATCCTCCAGGTATACAGTAATAGATTATTACTGTGGGATGAGGGGAGACAGGAAGACAACTCATCCTTCCCCCAACCCGTGGGCCGTAAGTAGTGGTCATTAAGGATATTATACCTTCTTTTAAAAAGGGAAATGGCACCTCTATACCAAAACGCAACGTTTGAGCAAGACACATGTGCAACACTTGGGTATCTTTTTTATAGATATGTCAAAGAAGTTGAACTGGAGATAGTAGAATAAGGGGAGAGGTAATTTTGAGATGATCAGTCCCTCAACCATGATAGATGGTGGTTAGTCCCTCCACTCCTCTCTCTCTCTCTCTCTCTCTCTCTCTCTCTCTCTCTCTCATTTGTTTCAAGAAATAGGAATATGGTTTATAGGACCGAATTCATTAGGAACCAATAACGCAGGATAACTGTAAGTTAAGTAGCTAGGCAAGGAACTGAACCTTGATTCCAGCAAACACACACTCATACCTCTGATGAGTTTCGAGTTTTTCTACTCCCGGAGCCCGGCCATGGGCCAGGCTCGTCTGGTGATAGCCTGGTCCAGATTTCTGGTGATAGCTTGTCCAGTTTTCTCTTGAAGACTTCTGCACTTGTTTCAGCCGTGTTTCTGACATCTTCTGCTAAGACGTTGAATAATCTGGGGCCGCGAATGTTGATACAGTGTTTCCTTATTGTGCCCACCGCACCCCTGCTCCTGACTCGCTTTATTTTGCAGTGTGCAGATTTGAGACCAGGCCATCGAGTACTTTCCAGGTATATATTATCATATATCTTTCTCTCCTCTGCTCCTGTGAGTACGTGTTCAAGACTTTAAGACGTTCCCAGTAATTTAAATGCTTTACTGGCTCTATGTGAGCCGTAAACGATCTCTGAATTTGTTCAGGCTCTGATATTTCTTTTGCCTTGAGCAATATTCTAAATGAGGGAGCACTAGTGATTTGAAAAGTGTCACCACTGGAATTATTTCCCTTGTTTTGAAGGTTCTCGACACACACACACACACACACATGCACACGCACACACACATGCACACGCACACACACATGCACACGCACACACACACACACACACACACATAGTTAGTTCCAGGGGAACAGAGGAGAATGGCTCTGGTAGGGAGGAATGGATGGAGGAGCAATGCAAAAGGATGGAACAAGAGTGAGAGAGTAAACTAGGTGAGGTCTCTGCAAAAATGGAAAAAAGGATGGAGGCAGAGCTTTGTGCAAAATTGGAAGGGAGGTTGGAGGAGGAGAAGAAGAAATGGGAGTCACAAGTCGAAGCTGCAGTAGCCAGGATAAGGGCCCTAGAATGTGAGGTAAATAGGCTGAAGCAAGTTACAGGGGTATGGACCAGAGAGGACATAGCATCTGAAGCTGGCACATCCTCATCGAACAAGGAACCCAACGGGAAAGGAGACATGAACTACGCTAAGGCCCTATCAGTCCAAGAAGGACCAAGGAATGAAGGGGAGAGCAGCTGGGAGCAGGGGTGATGGTAAGAGAGGCACGATCAGGACGCCAAGAGCTACAGGAAAACATTGGGGAGAGATGGAGGGAAAGGCAATGGGAGGCGGAGAGGGAGAAGTCAGTGTTTATTCACGGGCTTCAGAAGAGCGAATTAAGGACACACAATGAAAGACGGCAGGAGGAAAGACAGGAGACTGAGAACGTCATTAGAGAAATAGGCGAAGAGGACATGTCTGAGATAGTAAATTTTCAGAGAATAGGGGGGTACGTGAAGGGGAGAAAACGGCCAGTCAAGCTGATCTTCAAGACAGAAACAGTGCGAAACAGGATCCTGCAAGAGAAACCACGGCTGAAGGAATCGTCAGCATACAGAAGGGTGTTCCTAGACCGGAACAGAACAAAAACAGAACGACAGCAGCTGAGGGAGTGGAGGCAAAAGCGAAAGGAGCTGGCAAGAGAGAGACAGACAGAATCAGCAGAAACCAAGCAGAACAGGGAAGAGCAACAAGACCGAGCACACACAAACCCATCCCCAGAACCCCAAAACCAAACACGCTATCCCAACACAAAACACAATCCACACTTGCATCCCCCACCCCTCACTATGCTGTAGAATCCCCCAGCACACCGCCAGGGCCCCAACCCCCACAGACCCCCCAAAACACAGTGTTGGAGAGGAAACTGAATGTATGGTACACGAACGCAGATGGAATAACGAATAAGTGGGAGGAGTGGCATGAAGGAATCAAAGAGGCATCACCGGAACATAGCCCTCACTGAAACAAAACTCACAGGGATGATAACAGATGCCACCTTTCCAACGGGATACCAGATCCTGAGGAAAGACAGAGGGAACAGAAAGGGTGGAGGAGTGGCACTGCTGATCAAAAACAGATGGGATTTTGATGAGCTGGAGAGAGGGGACAGAGAAGCAGGAGATTGTATAATAGGAACACTTCAGTCCGGAGGTCCAAAGGTGATAATTGCAGTGATGTATAACCCACCACAGAACAGCAGGAGGTCAAGGCAAGAGTATGATGAGAGTAATAGAGCGATGGTTGACACACTGGCCGAATTGGCCAGAAGGGCTCATGCGAGAAGGGCGAAGCTACTGATCATGGGTGACTTCAACCATAAGAAAATCGATTGGGAGAACTTAGAACCACATGGGGGCCAAGAAACATGGAGGGCTAAAATGATGGAGGTGGTACTGGAAAATCTCATGTACCAACATGTAAGGGACACTACCAGAGAGAGAGGAGAGGACGAACCAGCAAGACTGGACCTAGTATTCACCCTGAGTAGTGCAGATATTGAGGACATCACACATGAAAGCCTCCTTGGGGCCAGTGATCATATGGTTCTAAGCTTCGACTACATAGTACAGTTATAAGTGGAGGGGGAAGCAGGAAGGGCTGCAAGAATGAAGCCAAACTATAAGAAAGGTGACTATGTGGGCATGAAGAACTTCCTGCACGGAGTTCAGTGGGACAGAGAGCTGGCAGGGAAGTCGGTAAACGAGATGATGGAATATATGACAACAATTTGCAAGGAAGCTGAGGAGAGGTTTATACCCAAGGGTAACAGGAAAAGTGAAAAAGCCAGGATGAGCCCATGGTTCACCCAAAGGTGCAGGGAAGCCAAAACCAAGTGTGCCAGGGAATGAAAGAAGTATAGAAGGCAAAGGACCCAGGAGAATAAGGAGAGCAGTTGTAGAGCCAGAAATGAATATGCACAAGTAAGAAGGGAGGCCCAAAGACAATACAAGAATGACATAGCAGCGAAAGCAAAATCTGACCCAAAGCTGTTGTACAGCCACATCAGGAGGAGAACAACGGTCAAGGACCAGGTGATCAGGCTGAGGAAGGAGTGGAGGTCACAAGAAATGACCACAAAGTGTGTGAGGAGCTCAACATGAGATTCAAAGAGGTGTTCACAGAGGAAATAGAAGGGCCTCCAGAAAGGAGGAGAGGTAGGGTACACCATCAGGTGCTGGACACAATACACACAACTGAGGAGGAGGTGAAGAGGCTACTAAGCGAGCTAGATACCTCAAAGGCGATGGGGCCGGATAACATTTCTCCATGGGTCCTGAGAGAGGAAGCAGAGGAGCTATGTGTACCCCTAATAACAATCTTCAACACGTCTATCGAAACAGGGCAACTACCTGAGGCATGGAAGACAGCAAATGTAGTTCCAATTTCTAAAAAAGGAGACAGAAATGTAGCACTAAACTACAGACCAGTGTCACTGACATGTATAGAATGCAAAGTCATGGAGAAGATTATCAGGAGAAGAGTGGTGGAGCACCTAGAAAGGAATGAGCTTATCAACGACGGCCAACACGGTTTCAGGGACGGGAAATCCTGTGTCACAAACCTACTGGAGTTCTATGACAGGGTGACAGCAGTAAGACAAGAGAGAGAGAGGGGTGGGTAGATTGCATATTCTTGGACTGTAAGAAGGCGTTTGACACAGTCCCACACAAGAGATTAGTGCAGAAGCTGGAGGACCAGGCAGGGATAACAGGGAAGGCACTACAATGGATCAGGGAATACCTGTCAGGAAGATAGCAGCGAGTCATGGTCCGTGGGGAGGTGTCAGCGTGGGCGCCGGTGACGAGTGGGGTTCCACAGGGCTCAGTCCTAGGACCGGTGCTGTTTCTGGTATTTGTGAACGACATGACGGAAGGAATAGACTCCGAAGTGTCCCTGTTTGCAGATGATGCGAAGTTGATGAGAAGAATTCAATCGGACGAGGACCAGGCAGAACTACAAAGGGATCTGGACAGGCTGCAAGCCTGGTCCAGCAATTGGCTCCTGGAGTTCAACCCCACCAAGTGCAGAGTCATGAAGATTGGGGAAGGGCAAAGAAGACCGCAGACGGAGTACAGTCTAGGGGGCCAGAGACTACAAACCTCAATCAAGGAAAAAGATCTTGGGGTGAGTATAACACCAGGCACATCTGAGGCGCACATCAACCAAATAACTGCTGCAGCATACGGGCGCCTAGCAAACCTAAGAACAGCATTCCGACATCTTAATAAAGAATCGTTCAGGACCCTGTACACTGTGTACGTTAGGCCCATACTGGAGTATGCAGCACCAGTTTGGAACCCACATCTAGCCAAGCACGTAAAGAAGCTAGAGAAAGTGCAAAGGTTTGCAACAAGAATAGTCCCGGAGCTAAGAAGTATGTCCTACGAGGAGAGGTTAAGGGAAATCGACCTGATGACACTGGAGGACAGGAGAGATAGGGGGGACATGATAACAACATATAAAATACTGAGAGGAATTGACAAGGTTGACAGAGACAGAATGTTCCAGAGATGGGACACAGCAACAAGGGGACACAGTTGGAAGTTGAAGACTCAGATGAATCACAGGGATGTTAGGAAGTATTTCTTCAGTCACAGAGTAGTCGGGAAGTGGAATAGCTTAGGAAGCGATGTAGTGGAGGCAGGTTCCATACATAGCTTTAAGAAGAGGTATGATAAAGCTCATGGCGCAGGAAGAGTGACCCAGTAGCGGCCAGTGTAGAGGCGGGGCCAGGAGCTATGTCTCGACCCCTGCAACCACAACTAGGTGAGTACACACAGGCCTAGTGTCTAATCGACATGTGCCTAGGACAAAATGGTAACTAACACACAGACACACACAACAATATGCAAGGAAGCTGGGGAGAGGTTTGTACCCAAGGCTAACAGAAATAACGAGAAAGCCAGGATGAGGTTCACCCAAAGGTGTAGAGAGGCCAAAACCAAGTATGCTAGAGAATGGAAGAAGTATAGAAGACAAAGGACCCAGGAAAATATGGAGAGTAGTCGTAGAGCCAGAAATGAATATGCACAGGTAAGGAGGCCCAACGACAATACGAAAATGACATAGCAGCGAAAGCCAAATCTGACCCGAAAGGCACGAGCTTATCAACGACAGCCAGCACGTGTTCAGGGATGGGAAATCCTGTGTCACAAACCTCCTGGAGTTATATGACAGTTACAGCAGTAAGACATGAGAGAGAGAGAGAGAGAGAGGGATGGGTAGATTGCATTTTCTTGGACTGTAAGAAGGCGTTTGACACAGTTCCACACAAGAGATTAGTGCAAAAGCTGGAGGACCAGGCAGGCATAACAGGGAAGGTACTACAATGGATCAAGGAATACGGGTCAGGAAGACAGCAGCGAGTCATGACGGAAGGAATAGACTCCGAAGTGTTCCTGTTTGCAGATGATGTGAAGTTGATGAGAAGAATTCAATCGGACGAGGACCAGGCAGAACTACAAACGGATCTGGACAGCAATTGGCTCCTGGAGTTCAACCCCACCAAGTGCAAAGTCATGAAGATTGGGGAAGGGTAAAGAAGACCGCATATAAAATACTGAGAGGAATTGACAAGGTGGACAGAGACAGGATGTTCCAGAGATGGGACACAGCAACAAGGGGTCACAGTTGGAACTTGAAGACTCAGATGAATCACAGGGATGTTAGGAAGTATTTCTTCAGTCATGAGGCCTGGTCACAGACCGGGCCACAGGGGCGTTGACCCCTGGAACTCTCTCCAGGTACTCCAGGTACAGATTTGTCTCAAGTGGAATAGTCTGGGAAGTGATGTAGTGGAGGCAGGATCCATACATAGCTTTAAGAAGAGGTATGATAAAGCTCATGGAGCAGGAAGAGTGACCTAGTAGCGACCAGTGAAGAGGCGGGGCCAGCAGCTGTGACCCGATCCCTGCAACCACAACTAGGTGAGTACATACACACACACACTTCTCTTGTTAATTAAATCCTCGGGATACACACCTAGTGTCGTTGACACTGGCTCAACCCACACTCTTCCTTCAAGGTTCATTTCCACATCTCATAACCCACTCCGAGCGACCGTAGCAACGCCTGACGCATGGCACTATCATCTATCCCCCTCCCCTTCCCTCATCACCCTTCCCCTCCCTCATCACCTCTCCCTCCCCAACATACACGCGCCGACGTCTTGAAATGTCGAGGCAGCAATAAAAGATGGAGACACACAGGTGAGTTGATAATATTTCAGTCATCCTCTTCAAAGATTGAGGAGTCCGAGGAATGGGGAGGAGAGAGGGGCATGGGGGAAAAAATAGGGAGGGGGAATGGAGGAGGGGAGGAGAAATGGAAGAGGGGGATGGGTAGAAGAGGGGAGAGAGAGAGGGAAGAAGAGATGAGGGGATTTTCTTCTCCCTCGTTCCCAGCAGTCCCCAGCCATCACCTGGTGTTCAATAATTAACACCAAGTTGAGTGGTAAGACAGTCAGAAGGTGAGTATTGAATAACACCAGGTACAAAGTGAGTCACTAGTGAGTAGAGGAAGTTGGTGGTTGCGACGGCACAAGAAACCGGTCACAGGTATAGCAGATGGACAAGACAGTGACTCCCAAATTCAGGATAATGTGAGACATCGACGATATTCCCTTAACTCTGGCAGTGGGAAGACAGGAAATACTGATATCGTAAACCAACAAGATGGTACTATAATAAACAGATGAACTAGAGCTCCTGTTTACCATACTTGTTGTTCTCAGCTTGTGGAAACTATGATCTTAAGGCTGTTTGAGTGTGACTGTTTCCTCGTTACTTGCTCGAAATAACTTAAGCTCTGACTGCAGCATGCTTGTGTATGAAACTAGGCACAGATTAAGAAAGGGATCACAGTTAAGTTTTTGTTGTTTCCCTCTCACTTAGGCCTCCAGGAGTGTGACAAGATGATGAATTAACCAAACAAGCATTAACTGTAGAGAATCCTCTGTATAATTTTCGTCTCTCAAACAGAAACAAAAAAAAAAATAAGAAAAAAACGGAAAACGTGTTTGAGGAAAGTTGAACAGTACAGATACGAAACAGATCAACTGTACATCATAATGAGATATATAAAGTTATGCATATTTATGGAGAAAGTAACAATGTCAGTAACTGTCAAGACGTTGTTATTGCTAGACTGAGAGCGTAGTTTTATCCCTGTTGATGTGTTGTGTCCCTAGGCTATTGAGCACCCGCGCATGGAAGTACCTCAGGCAGTATGATTTGTATAGGGATAGCAAATAGCATTAAATGCAAAGTGTGTGGACAGAGACAGGGTCATCATACACTGGAACATCACATCTTAGTGTCCAAACATCCAGCCTTTCAAAGACACCTCCATGCAAACCTTACACGACGTGGCAAACAACTTCAGTGTTAATCATAAGATTTCTGAAATCTTGAGACTGTACTCACATTTTAAACTGCCTAGATGAATGACCTGATCTTTAACTAGACACCAACCCAACAATGACCACTTTGTTTAGTGGTAAAAAGATTATATCTACATATTGTCATGTGTACATTAGCTATATAAAGTTTATGTAAAATAACTGCAATATTTGTTGATATGTAATAATGCTCAGTGGGTCTGATAAAGACCCATTGTAACCTATCTAAACCTGTTTTTTTTTTTTGCGCTCTCTCACAGGATGAGCGCGGGTGCTCAATAACCTATGGACACAACACATCAACAGGGATAAAAGTACCACTTTGGATAATACAAGACACCCAGGTGTCTACAAGCACCAACAGTCTGAATGAACACACCAACCGGGAGGCCTGATCGGAGAGCAGGACCGAGGTCGGGCTGTCATGAACCCAGTAAGTAATCATGGTTATTAAAGCATGTTATTAATACCATGTTATTATTACTATTAATACCATGTTATTAATACTATTAATACCATGTTATTAATACTATTAATACCATGTTATTAATACTATTAATACCATGTTATTAATACTATTAATACCATGTTATTAATACTATTAATACCATGTTATTAATACTATTAATACCATGTTAATAATACTATTAATACCATGTTATTAATACCATGTTCATAATATCATTTTATTAGCGTGAGATTATTGCGTAATAAAAGTCTTAACAAATAATGAGAGTAATCATTTATGCCAAACCGTGATTACAAAAGTCATTATTAATCGCGTCAAATATTAGAAAAGTCATTATTAATCGCGTCAAATATTAGAAAAGTCATTATTAATCGCGTCAAATATTAGGGAAAGATTAATTACTTTGTGAAGCAAAAGTCGGGGACAAGAAGTGTTTATCTCCAGACTGGTGATAAATTATGAAGACAAGAAGAAACAAGAGGAATAGGAGAGAGAGAGGAATAGGAGAGAGAGAGAGAGAGAGAGAGAGAGAGAGAGAGAGAGAGAGAGAGAGAGAGAGAGAGAGACATCTCAATGACAAGCAGAAGAGCAGTAACTACACTAATAAATAATTCAATAAACATGAAAGGGATTCAAGACTATTAACACCCTTCCTTCATATGCTCGAGTGTATTCAAGAACATATTTGATAAGTTCCTTCAGGCTGCTGATTATCAGCCATAGGTACCTACCATAGGTACCTGTGACCAGTTTCCAGAGTTTTCAGCAGTCCGGCATGGAGTCAAAAGTTTTATGCTGATTGTTCAAGCAGCCTGTTGGTGATAGTGGCCGCGGAACTACAGAGACAATAATGCATAAGTGTTTGCAACATCCATGGTTATAATTATAACCTTAATTTTTAAAGATGTGAACAGGAAAGCGAGAGGAAGGCTTCTATCAGATGACCGAAAGCTCCAGTTGTTTCCTGAAGAATCTTACCCTAACTTAACCTGCTAACAATAAAATTAATATTTTTTTTTGGCTTCAAATTAAGAAGAATAAATAATAGAAGTCTTTAGGTTAGACTCTGGTAATGCTGAATTCTGGACATAAATGTCGTGGATACCATAGAGAAGGATGACGAAGATAATCCCCTGTATTAGAACTCTTTCCTAAGAAGATAGGTTGGAATTTACACTTTTTGAACAAAGTAGAGGGAGGGAGATTAAATGGGGGCAGATAGACAGACATAACACTGCTATGTAGGTAGATACACTCATGTACTAGCATTCAAGTAACTTTGTTACCCATTGCAACAGAGTTTGATCCTCCCAGAGATGATAATCATTCAGCATATGTCGATCTCACCCTAGCAGAGTTGAGGTTAAATGTAAATAACCTGTATAGATGAATAATATACTTTAAATTGTATTTCAACTGTCTGCTACAATATCAACTTAGTATTATTCAAGAATTTTTTTTTTGTGTTCACGTTCTCTCCGAATTCTGAGATTTAACAGTAAGATTTGAGTGCACCGAATATGCCTTGTTTGTTAATCACTTCCTTCTTTGTAAATATATTTCCTCAGAATCCGTAGATCACATGAATACAGATCGATCGATCAATTTTTTTATCTCTTTTATTGTAATATTCCAACGTTGAGTCTATTAAGTCCTATGAATTGTGATATGTCATACCTAGTAATGCATTACAAGATCCATTACAATATGATCCATTATATTGATTTCCATCCCGATAATATCCTTATGTATAGTATAATGTTCAACTGTTGTGTACTTTGACATTGTATAGAATCAGCCCAGAGCCGTACGCCTGTCGCCTCTAGTTTGTATTAACTGTATGTCAAGACGCCATACGTAACATAGCCGAGCTGTCAGTAGTAGTACTTATGTTCAGTAGTAGTAATTGTAACTTACCAACCGTTAGTTGAGTCACAAGCCTTCACGTGATCACTGTCCGTTACTAGCCTTTCTGCTGACCAAGCCGTGTCAAGGGTCAACCTTTGAATATGAGCGCCCCCTCGCTCACGGGAGCGGCAGTTCAAGTTCAGAGAGCAGAGTAGACAGGCCAGGCGACACAGGCTCTGAGTGTACTCCCATTTTCACCAATATACCAGTTACCAACCAACTACGTTTGTGTTTATTACCAAATCCATCGTCAAGAACCCCACACGACACTAGTAACTTTATAGATGATCAAATATGAGAAATACATTCGATAGAAAGAAGTGTATATATGTATATAAAATAACACTTACCCCCTGTTGACGACATGTGAAGTAGCTCACACACACACACACACACACACACACACACACACACAACTTACCTGAAAAATAAAGAATTTTTTTTTTAGAAATTTGTTCGAAAAAATATAACACAATAAATGTATAATAATAATCATAATAATCATAATAATCATAATAATAATAATAATAATAATAATAATAATAATAATAATAATAATAATAATAATAATAATAATATAGTAGTAGTAACAATAATACAACAAATATTATTAGTACTACTACGTCCAGTAGTACTATTACTACTATTACCACTACTACTACTACTACTACTACTATTACCACTACTACTACTACTACTACCACCACTACTACCAATACCACTACTACTACTATTACTACTACCACGTGAAATATGTAATGCTCATATTGATAATAAGATTTCCGCTATGAGAAGAGTTTCATGATGTTGAATGTTGATAAGGAGAGAATGTTTAGGCGAATCATGGTGTTGAATATTTAGTTGAATCTTGGTGTTGAATGTTTAGGTGAATGTTAACAGGACGAAGACGTTTAGGTGGATTTTGGTGTTTAACATTAATAAGAGAATGTTTAGGTGTTGAATGTTACGAAGAATGTTTAGAAAGCGCGATGCATCAGTTATGACTGCTCATTCTCCTGACTATACCTACGATATTCTCACTCATTCTCTCTGCCTATTTTCTCTTCCTTCCCTTCAAAGGGAGAAATGGATGCTGGTAAAGAGTTCTTGATTCAAGTAACTCGAGCTATCCCCTCACCATCATGGAATTGAACATACTCATTCCCCCCTCATTCTCTTCAGCATTCCTCTGGTTCCCTGTCATTCCAAGCACTTCACCCTGAAGGAAAATGTGGAATAAAACTTTGGAGAAAAGTAAATAATGAAAGTGGATGTTATAGGTATGGAAGTGGAAGCCAGAGTAGATCTATAATAATAACACGAACGTAGATAAGTACGTTTATAAGCAACATTCAATGTGAAAAGACTGACTGATGTTGTAGTGGCCAGGCTTAGACTTGGTTACAAGTACTTCTGGCAGTTTGGCAGACACACAGATGATGATCAAATCAAATGCAAAGTATGTGGTCAGCCCTATGGTTACTATATTGAATACTGTTGTGTTTAATTGTCCTCTTATTGAGGAATACAGAGATAGATATGTCAAGATATTTTATTTATGAAAATAAGATACCAAACATATTAGGCAAATTTCCTAAATTTGCATGTAACAGATAAGTCAACTGTAGATATCAATGCAGATGTACTCCTGCAAATCCTTTCTGGGGTCTAGTTCCCAGGCCTTTTGTTTATCCATATGCTATTGCGCTACTGTTCACAGGATGGATATGGGACGCACAATAAACTAGCCGCTTTGGAGGCAAAATCTAAAAATCTGATCTCCCCTTCTCTTCTACATCCTCCTCCTCACATCTTCCCCCTCCCCCTCCTCTATTACCCACTTCATCTGTCATTGGTATCAGCCTTCTATCTCTGTGTGGATTTCATTTATAAATGTTCTTAGGCCTTCCTTTCCCTCCCCGTCCCCCTCCCTCCCCGTCCCCCTCCCTCCCTCTTAGTCTCTCTCTCCCCTTCCCTCTTTATATTTCTCTCTCTCTCTCCCACTTTCTCACACACACACACACACACACACACCTGACAGACTCGTTGGATCACATATAACGCGAATAGGGGACAACCTCTAACCTACCTTAATTCCACCCATCCATCCCCTCCCTCAATCCCACCATCCCCTCTCTCACTCCCACCCTCCCCTCCTTCAATGCCACAATTTCTTCCCTTAATAAATCACCCTCTCCTCAATCCCCATCCCCTGCCTCAAGTTTACACTTGTTCCAGCAGTGTTTCTGATATCTTCTGGTAAGATGTTGAATAATCATGGGCCACGAATGTTGATACAATGTTCCCTTATTGTGCCCACCGCACTCCTGTTTTTCACTGGGTTCATTTTACATTTCCTCCCATATCTCTCGTTCCAGTATGTTGTTATGACAGTGTGCAGATTTGGGACCAGGCCCTTGAGTACTTTCCAGGTATATATTATCATGTATCTCTCTCTCCTCCGCTCCACTGAGTACATGTTCAAGACTTCAAGACGTTCCCAGTAATTTAAATGCTTTACTGGCTCTATGATTTTGTTTTGCCAGGAAGAACAATTAGAGGGAAAAGAGAGGATAGAGAGCGAGAGAGAGAGAGAGAGAGAGAGAGAGAGAGAGAGAGAGAGAGAGAGAGAGAGAGAGAGAGAGAGAGAGAGAGAGAGAGCCAGAGTTCTCCGCTGAAGCTTACACTCGCAGTTTCAGACAGTAATCTGTTAGTTAACATTCTTAAGGAAACTTTAATTAAGCTGGTTTATAAATTTAGCCTTCACTCATGTCTTAATTATAGAACTATAATTGTGTATAATGAAGGAAAATGAAGGTAAATTGTTGTAAAATGGTGCAAGATACAGCCTCAACTCCAGGTATGTATGTATGTATATGTATGTATGTATATGTATGTATGTATATGTATGTATGTGTATGTATGCATGTACGTGTGTATTCTTGCATGAATGTATGTATGTACAGTATATGTGTATGTATGTACAGTATTTATGAATGTATATATGTACAGTATTTGTGTATGTATATATGTACAGTATTTGTGTATGTATGTAAAGTATTTGTGTATGTATGTAAAGTATTTGTGTATGTCTGTATGTATGTATGTATGTATGTTCATGTGTGTATGTGTATGTATGTCCTGTTTACTATTACTCTTTGTATTCTATTGGCTAGAAAGTTAAAAATTCATCTGTCCATTTCTCCATTTATTGCTTTAGCACACATTTTGTGATCACATTTGTCGAAGGTTTTCGCAAAGTCTGTGCATACCATATCTGCATTCTGTTTGTCCTCCAGTGCGTCCAAGACCATGTCATAGTGGTCCAGTAGCTGTGAGAGGCAGGAGCGATATGCTCTAAACCCATGCTGCCCTGGGTTATGCATTTTATATAAAGTGGGACGTTGGTGCTATCGGTCTGTGATTCTTTGCTATTGCTTAGTCTACAGCATCCCTCACAACACCAGCAGTCTACAGCATCCCTCACAACACCAGTAGTCTACAGCATCCCTCACACCACCAGCAATCTACAGCATCCCTCACAACACCAGGAGTCTACGGCAACCCCACACAACAACTGCGAATCTGTCGACATAGGGCGGATTGGACGTTGTTTGTAAACACGACCGGTTGGTCAGAAGCGATCAGTCAGAAAGGGACAGGGAAAACTCAGCTTCACCGCACCACCGGTATCCTCTCCTTCTCCAGTACGCCATAAACTGCAACCAGACTAGCACCAGCATGAAACTGACTGCCCATGTAAAGAGAGATAAGAGATTCAGTACTCAAAGACTCCAACACGAACATTAACCACCTACGTAAAGGTTAGTGGAGACCGGATTTGATAGTCAAGTCTGCATTGAAAAAAAAAATAATCTTTTATTTGTCATTGTTGTTTGGCTTTCAGTGTGTCTGCTTGTCTTTCTGCATTTATAACTATGCACTGAGGTAAACAGGACCTACCCACATCCACTGCCTCCACACATCCACTGCCTCCACACATCCACTGCCTCCACACATCCACTGCCTCCACACATCCACTGCCTCCACACATCCACTGCCTCCACACATCCACTGCCTCCACACATCCACTGCCTCCACACATCCACTGCCTCCACACATCCACTGCCTCCACACATCCACTGCCTCCACACATCCACTGCCTCCACACATCCACTGCCTCCACACATCCACTTCCTCCACACATCCACTGCCTCCACACATCCACTTCGTCCAGCCATACATTCACCCATCCTCGCCAACACAAAGGAAACATTAAGAAAGTTTAAATGTGACAAGAAAGCTTCGCCTTCTTGAGTCATCGTAAGAGTTCTTGAAGCAACAATGGTCAGTAATTATCATAGTCTCATTCTGTCTGTCTATCTGTCTCTCATTGTTTCCTTTATTTCTTGTTCTGCCCAATCACTTCACTCTTATTTGTGTGTGTGTGTGTGTATGTGTGTGTGTACACTAACGAATATGTGGATGCAGAAGTCGATTCACAGCTCCTGGTCACGCCTCTTCGCTGGTAGCTACTAGGGCCACTCTCTCTGCTCCAAGAGTTTTATCGTACCTCTTCTTAAAACGTACGTACGTGTGTGTGTAAACACAACCATCGCGATGACACACGTTGGAATCTGAGACATTCCTGTCTCCCTCTCACGAGTCCCAACTCTCTTACCTTTACCCAGTACTTCCAAACTTTGTCCCTGCCACCCCACCACCGTTCCTGCCACCCCACCACCGTTCCTGCCACCCCACCACCGTTCCTGCCACCCCACCACCGTTCTTGCTACTCCACCACCGTTCCTGCCACACCACCACCGTTATTGCCACCCCACCACCGTTCCTGCCACACCACCACCGTTCCTGCCACCATTCCTGCCACCACTACCCTTCCTGCTACACCATCACCGTTCCTACCACACCACCACCACCATTCCGGTCACCCCATCGCCGTTCCTGCCACCGCACCACCTTTCCTGCCATACCACCACCATTCCTGCCACACTACCACCGTTCCTACCACACCAACACCACCATTCCTGTCACCCCATCGCTGTTCCAGCCACCGCACCACCTTTCCTGCCATACCACCACCGTTCCTGCCACCCGACACTAAAGTACTGTGACGTGCACCGAATACGTTACATTTTATCCGTTCATCACATACCCATCGGCATGTACTCTCTACCAATAAACTGACAATTCAGAATGGAGCAGTTCTGGTGCTCCACTGTTCTCTTAATTGCGCACCTCAGTTAACATCACGAGATCTGGCTCCCCCGGCGAAGGCGAGGTGTGTTTAACCTCTCGGCTGTCGGTCAGACACTCACTAAAGCTGGTCTTGTACACTCATACTCTCTTGTCTATTCTGAGGTGTATAACCTTCTGTCAAGAGTGTCTATTTACTCTCTGGCTTGTTATTGTTATACTGCTGATTTAACTCTGTAAATACTGTACATATCTTGCCAAATTGAATATAAGGGTAAATAACAAACTATCCCCTGTGTTTACCTTTGATTGTCTGGGATGACCCCTCGTCTTTAGTCTTAAGTCACGGCCAGGTACAACAGGTCTTGAAATTGCTACCTGCTTTCGTAATACTCAATCACAATACCCACAACATATATCAGGAACATTCGTAGAGTTGCACATTTTACGAAGAGCTGCTAGAACTGTGTGGGAACAAGTACTTCGGTCCTGTCACTTGACTGGGAAACTGAAGTCTGTTAAACATACTAAACTCTGGCAGGATTGCTCGTCTTCTCCTTGTCTCAAGAACGTGTAGTATGCCAAGTAAATCTTACAAACTTACACTTTACTGTCTGATTGGGTAAGAGACGTGCCCATGTGACTTACTCATCTACTTATCAGTACTGTATACAATTAGTGATTTAGGCGACTGTTAATAGTTTCTAGTGCTCTAATATTTCTTTTAAATTTAACAGGACTTATCAGAGAGCGCACCGCGTGGAAGGACGTATTGATGTTCCCAAGAAATATTATCAGCTGTGAGAGACTCACTGCCTTCACTGCAAGTATTAACTGCAGATGTTGCAACTACGATTATCACATTACAAGTATCATAGACAATTTAGTCGCAGTTAGAACCATATCATCTAATTCATTAAGAATAAAAAATCACAATACCGTGACTGGAACAAAATATATATAAATAACCAGCGCATGTGCGGGTTACATCGCTAAGCCATCAGTTCCAGGCTTGCTCCATCACTAACCCACCAGTCTCAGGATGGCTGCATCACTAACCCACCAGTCCCAGGCTTGCTCCATCACTAACCCACCAGTCCCAGGATGGCTGCATCACTAACCCACCAGTCCCAGGCTTGCTCCATCACTAACCCACCAGTCCCAGGCTTGCTCCATCACTAACCCACCAGTCCCAGGATGGCTGCATCACTAACCCACCAGTTCCAGGCTTGCTTCATCCACAAAGCCACCAGTCTTAGGCTTCCTACATCATTAAGCCACCAGTCCCAGGATTGCTGCATCACTAACCGACCAGTCCAAGGCTTACTGCATCACTAAGCCACCAGTCCCAGGCTTACTGCATCACTAAGCCACCAGACCCTGGCTTACTGCATCACTAAGCCACCAATCTAAGTCTTGCTGCATCACTAAGCCACCAGTCCCAGGCTTGCTCCATGACTAAGCCACCAGTCCCTGGCTTGCTCCATCACTAAGCCACCAGTCCCAGACTTGTTGCATCACTAATCCACCGGTCCATGGCTTGCTGCATCACTAAGCCACCAGTCCCAGGCTTGCTCCATCACTAAGCCACTAGTCCCTGGCTTGCTGCATTACTAACTCATCAGTCCCACACTTGTTGCATCACTAATCCACCGGTCCAAGGCTTGCTGCATCACTAAGCCACCAGTCCAAGACTTGCTGCATCACTAAGCCATCAGTCCAAGACTTGCTGCATCACTAAGCCACCAGTCCAAGACTTGCTGCATCACTAAGCCACCAGTCCAAGACTTGCTGCATCACTAAGCCACCAGTCCAAGACTTGCTGCATCACTAAGCCACCAGTCCAAGACTTGCTGCATCACTAAGCCACCAGTCCAAGACTTGCTGCATCACTAAGCCACCAGTCCAAGACTTGCTGCATCACTAAGCCACCAGTCCCAGGCTTGCTGCATCACTAAGCCACCAGTAAAAGACTTGCTGCATCCACAACACGTCACAGTTTCCACCCTTCACCTGTTATTGTTCATTATGTCACAGTTTCCACCCTTTACCTGTTATTGTTCATTATGTCACAGTCTCCACCCTTCACCTGTTATTGTTCATTATGTCACAGTTTCCACCCTTCACCTGTTATTGTTCATTATGTCACAGTCTCCTCCCTTCACCTGTTATTGTTCATTATGTCACAGTTTCCACCCTTCACCTGTTATTGTTCATTATGTCACAGTTTCCACCCTTCACCTGTTACCATTCATTATGTCCCAGTTTCCACCCTTCACCTGTTACCATTCATTATGTCCCAGTTTCCACCCTTCACCTGTTACCATTCATTATGTCACAGTTTCCACCCTTCACCTGTTACCATTCATTATGTCACAGTTTCCACCCTTCACCTGTTATTGTTCATTATGTCACAGTTTCCACCCTTCACCTGTTACCATTCATTATGTCACAGTTTCCACCCTTCATCTGTTATCATTCATTATGTCCCAGTTTCCACCCTTCATCTGTTATCATTCATTATGTCCCAGTTTCCACCCTTCACCTGTTACCATTCATTATGTCACAGTTTCCACAATTCACCTGTTATTGTTCATTATGTCACAGTCTCCCCCCCTTCACCTGTTATTGTTCATTATGTCACAGTTTCCACCCTTCACCTGTTATTGTTCATTATGTCACAATTTCCACCCTTCATCTGTTATCATTCATTATGTCACAGTTTCCACCCTTCATCTGTTATTGTTCATTATGTCACAGTTTCCACCCTTCACCTGTTATTGTTCATTATGTCACAGTCTCCACCCTTCACCTGTTATTGTTCATTATGTCACAGTTTCCACCCTTCACCTGTTATTGTTCATTATGTCACAGTTTCCACCCTTCATCTGTTATCATTCATTATGTCACAGTTTCCACCCTTCACCTGTTATCATTCATTATGTCACAGTTTCCACCCTTCACCTGTTATCGTATATATCTGAACCACAGTCTCTTGGCCTTACTTATATTGTTAAACCTCTCAGCATTTGCACATTCTCAGAAACACTTCCACCTGTCCCTTACTACCTTTCATCCCACTTTACTTTAGCCCCCTCCCTTCTTCGTTCACCCCCTTCCTCCGGCACCGCCTGGCATCTTAAATCTCTTACTAAACTTCAAAAGCATTCCACTCCTTTCTCTCCCCCTCCCCTACTTTTACACCTGGCGCCCCAGTACTCTCAGCCATTCAAGGTATTCTCCTTAAATTCTCCTCCTCCGTCTGTCCCTCTCCCATTCTATTTGGCACATTAGAATGCTGTCTTCCTTCCGAGACGATTTTCCATTACCCATCCCTCTCCTTTCCCTTTCCTGCTGCCTTCCCAGACACTTGACGCATCACCACAATACAATTTAAGAACATTTATTTTCCGCACTATATAAACAGTTCTTAACGCAGCCTGCCATCCCTTGCACCTGGGGATGGCTGAAGAGGAACGTAAGGCACTCGAGGATAATCTATTGGAAGATCTTACCTTCAAAGAACACGAGAATGTAACTATCATAACTGAAATAAAGATGATAGACGGGATAACGAGGAACCTTCAAAACAAGGGATGCTAGGTGAGTGCTGCTACTCTCTTTAAGGTGTTTGTGTTCTCTACACATCAATACTGCTGTACCCTTACAGCTATATTTAAGGCAGGTGAAATTGTAGCTGTTGAATTTTAGGACTTAGTTGCCCTGGGATCAAGTCCCACCCGTTCCCTGATTTGTAGAGAACGTTTACTGTCTATATCTGTTCAAAAACTTAAATTATTGGGAATGCCTAAATTTGCTCATATTGTACATAATAAAGTTCAGATAAGTCACAGGTAAATCACAAGTTCAAAATATAAAAAGATTTAGTATACCTCCCAAGGTCTCAGTAAATCCTTTTTGCCTTCGCTATTGTTCGGTATCGAATCAGCTAGACGTCACAGTTCATCACTTTTAGTAGTCCATTGTAAGTCCTTGATAATATATGATTTTTTTTTATAACAGTTGCCTACCTGTTGTCGATTCCGGGGCTTACTGCTTCAGCTGCCCGGTCCCAGACTAGGCCTCCTGAGTGATGTCCTGATCAATAAGCTGTTGGTGCTAGCAGCATACAAGCCCAGCTGATCAGGAACTGACTTAAGGAACTTATCCAGTTTCCTCTTGAAAACAGTTACTGGTCAGTTGATAATTTCCTATATATATATGAAGAGGAAGTATTAAAAAGTCTTGGGTTTCTTTACACCCGAGTTTTCTTTTAGCTCAGAGGCCTCTGGTTTGGGATCAGGTAACGAGAACGATAACCTTCCCTGAATCCTTCGGGTAAATTTCAAGCTGGATACTTTTTGCTCCCCTGCTTCGCACTGGTTGTATTCTGCGCCGTCTGCGCGCCTTTTGCTCTCTTATGGAGTAATTTCAGTGTGGAGGTTTGGAACTAATCCCTCAGTTCCCTACATTCCTCTCCCGTTCTATTGAGTGGTATGAGTGGTATAAAATATTATGGTTTCTGACGAAGGCGCGTGTCAACATCTCGCATATGACAGCCCTCTCTATGGAATCGTTAAATCAACACATACTAAAACAGAAAGACTATACAAACAATGGCAGCTCGTGCCTCTTTGAAAAATATAGCTCCTCTGCTGGTCTCTATCGCAAAGAACACGACTTCTCTTATCCAAAAGAAAATATTATTTTCTCATCACAAGGAATTTTTCCCTCATGCCACAGAAAATGTTCCGCCGCTGGGTGGGCGAAGGAAATATTTATTCTTGGGTATCCAAAAAAGGGTAATAAACAGCAGCCGAGAAGAACAACACAAAGGACACCTGTGGGGATATACCTTTGATGAGTTCCGAGAGTTTTTCTACTCCCGGAGCCCGACCCTGGGCCAGGGTTAATATATGTTGTGTTTCGACTAGTGAGCATGACCTCGTGAGTATAACCTCGTGAGCATGACCTCGTGAGTATGACCTCGTGAGCATGACCTCGTGAGCATGACCTCGTGAGCATGACCTCGTATAGAAATATATTACCCATGTGGCGGAGTCAAAATATGTTATGTTTGGAAGTGGAAGCAAGACTCAGTATTGCCTCTCCTCTGATAAATGTGACTTAGAAAGAGAAAGTTTATAACCTCTCTTGTAGATATAGAGTTTCACGTCTTGGGGAGAGACATGACTGAAGAGGGGGGTTATATTATTATTATTATCTGATCAGTGAGGGTCAACCCCCTCACAGATCAGGCTTCCGGTGGATGGCCTGATCAACCAGGCTATTGATGGCAAATGAAACCTGTGCATTTTTGGGTATCTTTATTCAGGAAACGTTTCGCCAGCCAGTGGCTTCAGCCCATTACAGAAAAGAACGATGGAATATGAGAAGGAGTTTGAGGTAATAATTTACTCAGCCTGGAGTCAATGTCTTCAGTCCATCAATCTTGATGGACTGACAAAAATGCCCATCTAACCTCAACAGAGTGACCGATCGCACTGAAACTCACCACGCTATTTCATAAAGGAGTGTAATGTGCAGTTTGATCGATGCCGCTGCTGTATTTCACCCAGGAAATATGGGAAAATTTGAGTCCGGGAACTTTGTGATTGCACGTCGTAGATTGCAGAAGTCCAGTAATTCTGTTGGCTGTGGTTTTGGGGCTCCAAGTTTCAAAGTGGCATAATTTCTAAATGTGTACTAGAGCTACGACCAGCTTAACTAGTACAAATATAATTTAGCTAAGATCAAAGTGTAGTATCTGCTCTTATCACTTAAACAGTTGATATGATCACCATGTGGGATCCTCGATATTAAACATTTTTTTTTGGATAATGGCGAATTGCTTGGGGCTTGCTCCACCTCTGCAGCGTTTTATTTATTTTAGGCCTGGTCAAGGACTGGGCAGCGGGGGCGGTGACCCCCGGAACATCCTCCAGGTAGACTCCAGGTAGAAACCCTAGAGCCATCAGGGTCACGAACACTAGGATCACCGGTACCATTATCAGGAACTGCAGGAGTATCAGGTCCAGACTCCAGACTTCCAAGATCACCATATGAGCTCTAGAGTAATTTGATCACATAGACTTGAGACTGATCCCTCTCGAATTTTCAAGGTGTAATTATAATGTATATTTATCGCCTACGTCCCAAGAAGTAAAGATAAAGGCACTTCTCGTTCCTAATCATTTCGATGCTAACTGAATTAATGCAAGCAGGGTAGGTTCTCTGTACATTTTCGTAATTTGCAACTTCACCTGCCCACAGAGGAGCTGCTTCAGTACACCAGTATTCCAACAAAGGGAGAACAATTGACTTGCCGTATATTATCATTGGCCTGGCATCTCTAGTTTTGAAAGTTCTAGTTATCCATCCAATCATTTTTTTTCTTTAGGGTTGTGATAATGACAGTGTTGTGATCAGTGAGATTTTCTGACAATCATTCTAAACTCCCTCACTATAGACTTTTGCTTTATTACACCAGAGCAGCTGAAATTCGTCCTCATAAAACATCATACTATTCTCAGTTACCCACTGCCAGACTTGGTTTATATCAGCTGCAGGTTTGCTGGGACACTCAGTGGATGCCACTCGCATACAAGTTCTTGTATCGTCTGCAGATGATGATACGATGATCTATTTCCCAAGGCAAAGTTCTCGGCCTAATTCTCTCTCTTATTCTCTTATCTGATACGAAGGCATAAATCACAGCACAGTATCATCCTTTGCAGACGATACTAGTGATTGATGACATAGCAGATTTCCAAGCCGATGTAAGCCGTCTTATAGTGGACCACAGAAAACAATGTAATGCTTAATAAGGATAAATTTGAGGAAATAAAAATTTGAGCAGAATATAAAACAACCCGAAATCCCTCAACAGAGCGATAATATCTGGTACCACATTCATGGATCACAAGAAAAATGATAGGCTGAAAACTAGAACCTTCAAAATAAGAGACGCCAAGCAAATGATGATTCTCTTTTTAAGTAACTTATTCCCTCTAGGCTTGAATACTGTCGTACACTAACAGTCTCTTTTAAAGGCAGACAAAACTGAAGATCTGGAGAATGTACAGAGAACCTTCAATGCCAGTATAAATTCACATAAATTACTGGGAACACTTAAGTCCCTTGAGGTGTGCTCTTGGCAACATAGACAAGAAAGATCCATCAAAATTTACACCTGGAAAATTCTGAAGGGATCGGTCCCAAATCTGCGTACCTAATTCACTCCCAACGAGAACAAGAGGTATGACAAGCAGTGGAAAAAACCCGCCGCCTCTCCCCTCCCCCGCTTGAAAATCAGGGAGGCAAAGAGTAGGGATTAGACATCAAAATTTTGCCAATGTCGATACTGGACTGTGTTTCGAGGGTCAATGCTCCAGCGACCTGTTCCCAGAACAGGCCTCCCAGTGCATGGCCTGATCATAAGCACCACAGCCGGGCTGACCAGGTACTGGTTTGACTATGTTGTCCAGTTTCTTCTTGAAGATAACCAGGGGTCTGTTGGTAAGCCGCTTTATTTATGAAGGGAAGACATTGAAAAGACTTGGTCCATTCAAACTTATTGAATTTTTCCTTAGTGTACTCACTGCACCCATGCTCCTCAACTGGGGGTATTTTGTGCACCATCTATCAAACCTGTTACTTTCATTGGGAATGATTTGTGTGAGAAGATTAGAGACCAATCGTTTTAGAATTTTTGCCTACGTTCCAAAGAGTTCACATCGAGGGATTTCAAACATTCCCAGTAATTAAGATGGTTAACTGAATCTATGCGAGAAGTGAAGGTTCTCTGCACATTCTTCAAGTCTGTAATTTCGTCTGCCTTGAACGGAGCTGTTAGAGTGGTCATGTAAGAAAATCTTCCCTTCAAGGATCACAATAGTGACACTATAACAACCGCAAGGAAAATGATAGTCTGAGTACTGTTGTATTCCAAGGTCCCTCACTTTATTGATTCGAATTTGTTTTATATTCTGTTCCACTCCTTTTTTTTCACTCTTTCCATAACAGAATAACTGAAACTTGTCCTCATTGAACATTATGTTGTTGTCAGATACCGATACTTGGCACACTACTAGAAGCAAGTGCACTAAGAGATTACTCAGTAAGTGTAAAGGGACCAAAACTCTTCAATGCCCTCCCTTCATACAGAAGAGAAATTAACAACGATCCCCAATTGTCTTGAAGAAAGATGTTCATAAGTTAAAGTCGGTTCCCTATCAACCAGGCTGCAGAGCATACACGTTGCACTGCGTGTGACTATCATCAACAGCCGGATTAATCAGGGCCAACAACTTGGAGGTTTGATATGAGACCTGGCCGCAGGGGCGATGACCCTGGTGCCAAGTAAAGGTAAAACTGTTACTAATAGTTTCGGAGTCACTGGACACAAGGAAGTGGAAAAAAAATGTTATGTGTGGGAGAGGCAAGGAATGTGGTGTAAGAGGGTAGAGATATTGTAGGCTGTCAAGGGAAGGAGGAGTTGTGAAGGGCTAGTTGGTTCAAGTGATTTAGTACATAAAGGCAGGACCAGCATCTTGTGCCTGGGTAGAATATGGCAAGAGTGTGGGAAAAGCATTCATTTTTGCTATCGATGTAGCAATACTTAAAGTCTTGTGGTCAGACCATAGAGTGAGAGAAGGAATGGTAGTGTTCTTTCTCGGTCTCAAAGTGAGTTTTTTTTTGTTTTTTTGCGCACCGTCTGCCAGGCATCTTACTTTCATAAGGAATGACTTGTGTGAACAGATTAAGGACAAATCCTTCTAGAATTCTTATAGAAGGATGACAGATGGCGAAGAGGTGGTAGTTTTGAGAACTTCCTAAAGGTTAACTACAAGAGTGAGAGTATAAGAGGACTCTATCGGGCAATGGTGGTATCAGGCGACTCTGAAGTAGATGTAAGGTATTCTTCCCTGTATAGAGAAATGGGTAACAGCCTGGTTATGCGGCAAATCCTCTTTCTTTCAAATACTAGATTTTACTCACTCAAACAGGGCACTGGTGGAATGTGCTTTGTTGCAACTATGGCGGAAAAGAGTCGGTCAAAATTTGGATGATCTTGTTCTCTACAGATTGAACATCTTGCCTATGACCTGCATTATTGTGCCGGGTGGTCATAGCACCAACATTTGTGTCAATGTTGTGGTGATGGTTTATGCTCCCTCACTGGCAATGTTGTGATGGTTTATACTCCATCACTGGCAGTGTTGTGGTGATGGTTTATACTCCATCAGTGGCAATGTTGTGGTGATGGTTTATACTCCCTCACTGGCAGTGTTGTGGTGATGGTTTATGCTCCCTCACTGGCAATGTTGTGGTGATGGTTTATACTCCCTCACTGGCAATGTTGTGGTGATGGTTTATACTCCCTCACTGGCAAGCGTAAATGGTTTAGAAACCCGACTGTCGGTTTTATTAACCATTTACATCATATCTGTCAGGCACAGCAACATCTTGGGATCTTGATACAAGGAATTAATTCTTCAACTCATGTCTAACATACAGTCATGACCTGCTTACTCTAGTGGATTTTTCCACTGGCAGACGCCGCCGCCTGCTGCTTCAACTCACTTGTCTACAGTATATAAGTCACTTCTCAGTGCATTTGCTGTACTTTTCTCAAGATTGATGGACTGTACATATCGACTCCAGGCTGAGAAACTGATTACTTCAAACTCCTCCTCACCACTGTTCTTCTTAATGGACTGAAGAAGCCACTGCTGTACAAGTGTCTCATTCTTCAAGCGAAGATCTGCTATAATGGTGGGGGAAAGTTTAAAGATTTCCAACAGCACTTTTTCTATAGTAATCGGGTATTTTCTCTGTACAAGAACAGGGTGGACATAAGTTTTGTTGCGTTTCTCATTATTTTCGCATGACCAAAGCAAGATCTAGAAGTGTTGTTTCACAACTTTGTAAGGGATGACAACAGTTCCTTAGCATGAATCGAGGGAGGAGTGTCAGTGGGGGTCCTGCAAATGGTGTGGACCCGCATTAGGTTATAGTGATCAGCATCAGTGGCTCTGGTGGGCGATACGTCTCATGGATTCTTGTGCTGGTATGTGGCCATTCAGGTATGCATCAGGATTCTTTGTTTACATTGAGAAAATAGTGCCCACTTTTGTAAGTGCAAGACTTCCGTTAATGGAAGAGGTTTCCAGGCTGCGTTCTTTTCGTGTGGGTGGTGTGTGTGTGTGTGTGTGTGTGTGTGTGTGTGTGTGTGTGTGTGTGTGTGTGTGTGTGTGTGTGTGCTTGCTATATCTGCGTCGCTGCTTGTCTGGTACTGTCTTGGCAGATGAATTGAGCATCTTTACCCTTTGGCATGCGGACGATAGGCCGCCAAAAATGAGGTCCTGCAGGATGGCCACAATATGCCTCATCGGAGGGTTACCTGACATGTCATAAGATCATCCAGTTTCTGTATATCAATAGTCTTCAGTATTAACAAGATGATGAATTCGGTACAAGTGCAACATCTGCACATATTTACTTGTAGACGTTTCGCCATCCAGTGGCTTTATCATTTATTTCTATAGCCTTCACTTTATGACCATGTATTGTATTGATAAAGCACTAGGTTCTAATTCATCATGTGCAACTTTTTTTTATCGGGTGGAGAGACCCGACCACCACAGCACCACCAACACACACTATGCCACCATAGCACCACCAACACACACTATGCCACCACAGCACCACCAACACACACTATGCCACCACAGCACCACCAACACACACTATGCCACCATAGCACCACCAACACACACTATGCCACCATAGCACCACCAACACACACTATGCCACCACAGCACCACCAACACACACTATGCCACCATAGCACCACCAACACACACTATGCCACCACAGCACCACCAACACACACTATGCCACCACAACACCAACACACACTATGCCACCACAACACCAACACACACTATGCCACCACAACACCAACACACACTATGCCACCACAACACCAACACACACTATGCCACCACAACACCACCAACACACACTATGCCAACACAACACCAATACACACTATGCCACCACAACACCAACACACACTATGCCACCACAACACCAACACACACTATGCCACCACAACACCAACACACACTATGCCACCACAACACCACCAACACACACTATGCCAACACAACACCAATACACACTATGCCACCACAACACCAACACACACTATGCCACCACAACACCAACACACACTATGCCACCACAACACCAACACACACTATGCCACCACAACACCAACACACACTATGCCACCACAACACCAACACACACTATGCCACCACAACACCAACACACACTATGCCAACACAACACCAACACACACTATGCCACCACAACACCAACACACACTATGCCACCACAACACCAACACACACTATGCCACCACAACACCAACATACACTATGCCACGTTAAGACAGAGGTGACAGTAATTCTTTTTCCTTCTGTCAAGGAACTGGAATTCACAAGAGGGGAAAACTCTTCCCACTAATAAGGCCAAAAAGAGATGGAAGGGAAGAAGAGGTCCAATTCCTTATATCAAAATCCGCATCACTACAGCAACAGATCCCTTTCCCTTGAAGGGGATAAGGAGGGTTATTCTTGCCCTTGTGCTCTTGCCCTACTTACTGAGGGGCAGCACAGGGATGATCACAAGGGCGGTAATCTATTTTCAAGTTGTATCATTGCTATTAACAGGACAAATAATGCCCATTAACGTCTACAATAAACTGGTTTACGGAAGCGAAGAGTTTCCTCCCCTTGCTCCAGTGTCATTACAGGAAGGTGTTTACTAGCCTCTATAATATAGGACGTGGGTATGATATACAACCCTTCCCCCTATATAATAAACTTTATAGTAATCATGATAATATTTCAATAATGTTATTCTCCCCTCTTCCTTCCCTTATATAATAAACATTATAATAATCATAATAAGGATAATTATATCCTTCCCTCTTCCTTCCCCTTACTCCCTCTACTTAGCGAGACAAATTTGTGTGAAGTGACGCTATTAAATAAATAGAATATAAACAAGGGCCCCGGGCTAGACCCAGGTTGGCGGATGTTGTCGCTACGGGTGATGATGGTGGTAGGTGGTGGAGGTGGTGTTAATAGGTGGTAAAGGTGGTGACGGGAGGGGGTAAAGGTAGTGACGGGAGGGGGTAAAAGTATTAGTGGTGGTGGTGATAAGTAGTAGTGGTGGTGATTGGTGACAGTGATGGTGGTGGTACGTGGTTGTGGTGGCTGTATATGGTAGAGGTGGTGGTAGGGGTTGGGATTGTGGAAGGTGATAGGGGTGGTGGAAGGTGGTAGGGATGGTGGCAGGGGGTGATAGTAGGGATAGTAGAAGGTAGTAGGGGTGGTAGTAGGGGTGGCAGTAGGTGGCTGAGGTGGTAATGTTACTAATGGTTTACCTTGAGTATACCTGGAGATTAGGGGGTTAACACCTGATCGGCCAAGCTGTTGCATGAAACCTAACATAATGCATCGTAGCCTGGCTGATTAGGAAGAGACTTTAGGAACATATGAAGTTCTCTCTTGAAGACACCTGAAGGTATGTTGATAATCCGAGTTAGGTCTATAGGTGCCCTTACACTTACTATGTTATCTCTAGTATACTCACTGCGACCCCTGCTTTTCACCGGGGCATTTTGCATTATCTGCCACACCTGTTACTTTCACAGAGTGATTTCTGTGTGCAGATTTGGGACCAATCAATCTTGCTACTGCATCTTTCTTACCTACGTTCCAAGAAGTACAGATCTGAAAACCTAAGCATTCCAATAATTTTGGTGCTTGATTGAAATCTGTAAGAGGCTGTAAAAGTACAGCAGTATTCCAGAGATAACAAGATACTTGAAGAGAATCTCATTGGCTTGACATCTCTTGTTTTGACGGTTCTTGTTATCTAGCCTCCTATTATTTTCTTTGGGGTTGTGATGACACTGTTGTGACAATATCACTCCTAAGGCCCCATCCTTAGTCTATCTCTCTATTAAGTAATTCGTTTGTTTTATATTCCGTTCCAGTCTTTAGTTCCTCAATTTTTCCGTAGCGGAAAAAGCGGAATTTGTCCTCATTAAACATTATGTTATCAGTGACCCACTGGAAGACTTGATTTATATCAAGTTGGAGGTTTGCTGTGTCTCCAGTGACTGCAACTCTCATACAAATTCAAGCATCGTCTACAAAGGATGATTTGTCTCTGTATATGAAGAATCAACGAGAATGAGAAAGAGAATTAGGGCAAATATTGTACCCTGAGGAACTGAACTTTCCACTCCAGTGGTGATAGTTGAGCTTCTGCTGTTATGGTGGTTGTGGTGGTGGTTGTGGTGGTGGTGGTGGTGGTGATAGTGGTACTGGTGGTGCCACAGTCTTCCCTTACTGTACGTCCCTAACAGTTCTAGGACCTGTCTTTTTACAAACCTCAGGATCTTTACAGCCTTATGAACCTACTTTATCAGGTACATACTCATAATATGAAAAATGGTCAGAAAGTATACGTCCAGTTCTTTGAGACGGTCCCAGTAGTCTAAATGCTTTATTGCTTCTATTGTTAAGGGGAGGGTATGTTATCTGGATTTTTCAGCCCTGCTGTCTCACCCACTATAAACAATACTGTCAACAATGAGCATTACTATAAGCGAGAACACACGTGATTTGAATAGTGTCATTATTGGCATTATTTCTCTTGGTTTTGAAAGTTTTAATTTTCCACTTTGTCATTTTCATCGCATTTGCAGCATTTGCTTTATTATTCTTTAAAAAATGCATTATCTGACATTATTATACCTGCCGGTAGGTCTTTCACGTGTTTTCCTCTTCCCTCACCGCATTGTACCCATATACCCATCCCAGACCTTTACCTATACCAGACCAACTTTCTCCCTTATGAATTTCTATTTACCTCCGACACTTACATATCCCAACAATACATTCATGTCAGGTTTTTCCTACTTTGCCATATCATCCCTATTCCTCCATGTATATTCCCATCTTTCAATATTTACTTTTGTTTACCCACTCTCGTCCCCGCCTCTTTTCTCCACTCTTTTTCCCTGTCCAACCCTATTTCTCTATCCGTCTCCTTCCCTAATAAGCGAACCTTCCTCCTTCCCCATCTTCCCCGTTCACCCATACCCGAAATATGCACCCTTCCCTGACTCCCAAGCCAGGCAGCCCCTCCCATACTATCTATCCCATTGTTCCAGGGACAATGACACAGGCCAACATGGTTCCACTTCCAGCTGTTAATTTCCGCTGCCTTAACAAGGTACTTCTGTGTCTCCCTATACAACTACAGTATCCGTCCCACGACTATTGCTACTTATCATCACCATCCTTATTATTATTATTATTATTATTATTATTGTTATTATCATCATCTCCGTTTTCTACCTTCGTCGGAAAGCTTTCCCTTGACAGTAACAAGCACCAGACGAGCCTGGCCCATGGCCGGGCTCAGAGAGTAGAGAAACTCTCGAAACTCTTCAAAGGTATATCAAAGGTAAATGTATATATGTTATATACCTGTTACCTGCTTCGATTTTTTTTCTACCTCGCAGTCTGTTCATCCAGGCTGCGGCTGCTGCTGCTGCTGCTGTTCCGCTGGGCCACACAGCAATCAGAGCCTTGGGTCAACAGCCTGACTGATTTGTCCCACCAAAGGAAACCCTGGCCTGGGAGGGGGTCGTGGGCCGGAGGGGAAAGGGTGGGAGGGGATGGACTGATGATCCTCGTAATCATGCACAGGTAAGCAACAGGTAATTACACCTTGTATATGACTTGGGAATCATAAAGACGAGACAGCGTTGATGAGGGAGGCTGTGGATGCTGGCTAACACTTGTACTCTTTCCTAACAAATCTTACCTAACCTAACCTAGCTCTCTCGTGATGTATACAAGTCTGTGACTTGTATATACCTTTACCTTTATACCATTTTACCTTTGATGAGTTCTGAATGTTTTTCTACACCCGGAGCCCGGCCATGGACCAGGCTCGTCTGGCGCTTGCCTGGTCAACCAGGCTGTTGCTGCTGGTGGCCCGCAGCCACATCTGGACTATTATACTGACTTCAGGATTCCATTAGTTAAATGCTTTAATGAATCAATCTTTAAAGACCATTTTATGCACTCTATATAATCAATATCAATATTGTTATCTATTTGAAATATAAAAGATAAATAGGCTAAACTTACAGCATAGGCTCGTGGCTTGTAATGTATCAATGTTTAGGAATTTCTCGTATTAATGTGATTTACAACTTAACGTTATTTATCATACATTTAGTACAGTTAATCCCCAAACGCGAAAATATACAGGCGTCTTACGTCTGGCAGCGCGGGACATTTGGTCACCACGTAAAGCGTTCGCAAACCCACGTTGTTGACGCTGGAAGACATGACTAACGTGTCCTTGTCCACCGCCCGAGGCTCACACTCCTATGACGACATGATTAATATGTACTCCACAAGACATGATTTATTATGTGCTCCACAAGACGTGATTAACATGTGCTCCACAAGACGTGATTAATATGTGCTCCACAAGACGTGATTAACATGTGCTCCATAAGACGTGATTAACATGTGCTCCACAAGACGTGATTAACATGTGCTCCATAAGACGTGATTAACATGTGCTCCACAAGACGTGATTAACATGTGCTTCACAAGACGTGATTAACATGTGCTCCACAAGACGTGATTAACATGTGCTCCATAAGACATGATTAACATGTGCTCTACAAGACATAATTAACATGTACTCCACAAGACATGAAACTCACACTCCTGGTGATCCATAATTGTTAAAAATGAAAACATTGTTGTATCACTGTCCTCTACTATATTTATATTTAACTCCGCCTCTCATTTTCATTATTTACTTGTGATTTATCTGTGATAAGTTTCAAGGTTTTTTTTTCTACCCTCGCAGCCAGGCCTTTGGCAATCTTCCATGTTTATTGTCTATTCAACCAGGCTATTGCTGTTAGCCATCCTGTGGCCCACACAGCTTTCACAGCCTGTCTAATCCCGCAGTTGTTACGGCAGCATTTCCTTCTTGATCATTACATTCTTCCATCGCTCAGCATCTTCCTTCTTGATCATTATATTACTCCATCACTCAGCATCTCCCTTCTTGATCATTTATCTGCATCATTTGCCATCGCTTCCCGTAAAGATCGTTACCTTGTCTCATTTGTCAGCATCTTCCGTACCCAGCATGATCCTCCCTCCTTTCTTGGCATCTTTTCCTCAATATATTCCGTCACTCACCATCTTCGTATTTTTTATGTTCTTTCAACACTTCACTTTCTCAACACTCCTGATAATGAAATTTGACCTTATTTCTCTTTTTTTTTTATAAGGCTTCTGTCGTCTTTATTTCCCATAACAGTTCGTTCTCCATGTTAATCCTTTCGAGGCCTAGTTCCCAGGCCTATCGTGTATCCATATGCTCTTGCGCTACCGTCCACAGGATGGATATGGGGTGCACAATAAACTAGTCACTTAGGTGGCAAAAATCTAATCATCTAACCATCTTATCCTCCTCGATACTTTCATCCCAAGCGGCACTCCTTATCCTTCACGTCCTTGCAACAATACATTATTCTCCGACACCCATTTCCATTTATATCATTCTCCGTCACAATGACATGCGATCCCTCCTCCAAATTTATCTCCTACTCCTCCTTCGCCAGCGCTGTCTCCCACACCACTAACTCTAACGCAGTTGCCCCACTCCCTTTCCTAACTCCACAACACGGGATAATTGAAATGAATGATCGTGGGTCCTGGTCTCTGGCACCCACCCAGCTGGAATACACCCGTGATGCCTCCAGGAAACCTTCCTGGAATCTCTTCCTGGAAGATTTTCTCCTTTAAGACTCGCACTACCCTGCCAAGTTCAACAAATCTTGTGAGATTAACTACCTCCTGGAAGCCTCCTTCAATCTTGGAAAGCTCATCCCTCATGCTGGATGGATCAGTTCATTCCCTAATATGCTTCAGGCTCAGATTATTCTTAAAGAGTCACCCCACATTAGGCAGTTTCGCCCTTTCCTGTAAGATTCACTACATCCTCAAAGCCTCAGCCAGTCTTGGAAAACTCTTGGAAGACTCAGTTTTGGAAGTCAGCTAACCATCCTCGTGGGTTCATTTCAATTATTAATATCATGAAAGATTAAACCAATTTTGGAATCCATCCCATCATGAAAGACTCATCAATCCTCGAGCTCACATTACGTTGGAGGCTTCCAGTTTGCCCCCGAAAGTCTTCATCCTCCTCTCCTATCTTCTTAATATTCCAGCAGAACACACTTGCCTCTGCAGAACTGACCAGAGCTCTGTCAAGTGAAACACGCTGATGCTGTCCTAAGTTTTCTGAATTTGGAAGCGTGATACAACTGTTTAGAACTGGGTGTTCTTTCAGAAGTGGAAATGGCAAAACCAAAAACTGGAAATAGAATGGACTGATCCTTTAAAAAAGGCTCTGAGCTTTCAGATTTTGGGCTTAGGACGTACCGGAATTGCTTATAGCATTTAAAAAGCAAATGATTATGAAAATTCAATTCTCTGGCAGTTCAACAACATAAGCACAATTAAAATTTCCATGTGTCTGGGATGGAATATTCAATGGAAGATACTGTAATTTTCTGAGTATTAGCCAGTGACGTGTAAGAAAACTCTCAAACAAGTTTAGAAACATTCCAAAACTACTTTTCTTGCTGAACAAAAAAAAAAAAAAAAACTCCAAATCTTCCCCAAGAAACACCAAACAAAACTATGACCTAAACGATAAAACTTCTTCCAACTTAGGTTTACATAAACACACCAGAACAGATCAAGCTCTTATACCTGTAATTCTGGCTGATCCATTTCAGTGCTGTATGTAAACAACAGAAGAACACCAGGTCCTGAGGACTGCACGTGTTCACAGAGTTCCTGTCTTTATCCTGTCATCCCTTCCCTGTTCTTATCTGTTCCAGACAACCACCTTGCTTCCTATTCTTTCTCTTCTCATCCGTTCCAGGCACCCCATCCTCTTCTCGCTCTTCACATGCATCTTGACTACTTACTCTTCTCTCTCACTCACTCACTCACTCACTCTCTCTCTCTCTCTCTCTCTCTCTCTCTCTCTCTCTCTCGTCCATTCCAACCACTCCTTCTTCTCTGTCTACGCATCCGCTCCAGTCAACCACTCCCTCTTCTCTGTCTATTCATCCGTTCCAGTCAACCACGCGGAAACCCGGAGGGGGCTGGAAGAGGCTCAAGTCTCTCCTCGATTTCCCGGAGGTTAATCTCTTCTTCGTGACGTTGAAATGGTAAGTGTGTGAGGGTGACATCGCTGGCAGCAATGTCACTACCACTGGAGACACTTGTTTCTTCTTTAACAATATAAGTCACCGTCAGGTCCACTTTAGAAATACCACTGAATGATAGATAATGAATCTGTCCTCTTGACCTTACTCTACAAACTTGAGTTTTTTTTTTTTTTAAGTCTCAAGCTATGTTGATGTTAGACTCTTTATCTAATATTCTCAGCTTGCCTGGCTGGCTAGCTCTTCTCTCTCTCTCTCTCTCTCTCTCTCTCTCTCTCTCTCTCTCTCTCTCTCTCTCTCTCTCTCTTTATTTTTATCTCTGTCTCTGTCTCTCTCCTTCATATACATAAGGTTTTTACAAGGTAGGGTTAAAGTTCCTAACTTTATTATAAGCCAAGAGCTGTTACCTATCTCAGCTAGTTTTAAACCATTATTGTTATGAAACTCTCTATCTCTTACACGTCAATTTTCCTATATATAAATTGCCGATACAAAGGAAAACTTGTCTCATTAATGCTTATCTAGCAGACCAAAAAAGGAGCATCATGTATTGGCAAGAGATAACTCAGCAGATGCAAGATGGAACTCTAGAGGAAACACTCAGGAGGTACTCTGTAGGACTGATGATGGAACATCAGGAGGTACTCTGTAGGACTGATGATGGAACATCAGGAGGTACTCTGTAGGACTGATGATGGAACATCAGGAGGTACTCTGTAGGACTGATGATGGAACATCAGGAGGTACTCTGTAAGACTGATGATGGAACATCAGGAGGTACTCTGTAGGACTGATGATGGAACATCAGGAGGTACTCTGTAAGACTGATGATGGAACATCAGGAGGTACTCTGTAGGACTGATGATGGAACATCAGGAGGTACTCTGTAGGACTGATGATGGAACATCAGGAGGTACTCTGTAGGACTGATGATGGAACATCAGGAGGTACTTTATGCCAGTGGCTGGTTGATGGAGAACTAAAACAACATAGTGTTGTACAGTAATATCCATTATTGCATCAGTGTTATACAGCAACATGCATTATTGTATCATGCATCAACATGCACAGTTGCATAATACATTAATTTATATCACTTCATTACTTCACCCCAGCATCTTGGTGTACTAATGAAGCAATAAACCAGGACTCTAATGATAAGGACGAGTGAAAGATACAACTTGCTCATTATGTGTGATTATGTGTGATCAAGTACCACTTAAACAGGTATTAGTAGGCAACACCGTCTTACCAATACCCAGTAGTCTTCACAAGGCAACTTATTAATGGAACCATTTGTATTCTGGAGAAGGAGTGTTACCTGGGGATTACCTGAAGCTGAATTCGGGAGTCCTCTCCCCTGTGGCCCACACCACGCCTCCTGGCTGACCGTCTGATCAACCGGGCTTTTGATGTTAGCCACACGCTAGCACTACAGCCCGGTTGATCAGGCACTGACTAGACACCTATGGTTCTCTTCGTAATTCCCCCTTGTGTATGAATCCTACAGAGAAAACGTGACTTGAAGAGTCATCAATGGCTTAGTATCTCTTGCTTTCAAGATTCTACTTATTCAAGCACATTTTTTTTTTTATATTTAAGAAAACGATCTCGCGAGACTTGAACGAAGAATCCTACATTTTCACACACACGTCTCTCACATTCTATTGAGTGATTTGAGTTTCTTTTATATTCCGTTCCATTTTAAATTCTTTATATTTTTTTTTTTTTCAAACAGAAGCAACTGAAATTTGCCCTCACTGAATATTATGTTTTTTTCTAGTTGAAAATTAGTGGTGACATCCCTGATCAATCCGCCTATTACTGCCCGGGGTCCACAGAGCTACATAGTCATAATACCCTGGCTGCTGATCCAGAAACATTTCTGATACCTACGGGTTTAGAAGGATGAAGTCTCGGATCACGGTTGTTGATACGGTGTTCTCCCGTGGCCACAGTGCCCCAACATAGGGTCGCCAGCAGGTATATGACATGTGAAGTCATTTCACTCATGTTGATTTTCTGAAGATGAACACACATGTTGCAGAAGAAACTTTCATTGGGGCAACGTTTCGCTCTGTGAAGAGCTTTTATCAAGTCATGATAAACCTCTACAAAGCTCGAAACTTTGCCTCTTTCCCCCAAAAAAATAAATAAAAAAGCTTGTAGCAAACTTCAGTAACAAGCAACCTCTACTCTACCTAAAAATAAAGAGAAAAATAAAAAAATAATTGCCTAGGCAAATATTTATCTAAGAACTCACCAACTCCCGAGTTCTCCTCCAAGCTAGACTGGTCACAAGCACATCCTCTTCCCAGCAAGCTCTCTCAAGCAAAATTGATGCACAAACAATCTCTGCCAAGCCTTCCTCTTCCAGAGAGCATAATCAGTACCCAACACTCGTGCCATGTGTTGTCCTAGTTAGAGAAGACAGAGTGAGTAAATCAGTCTGTATGTTTCCCTCCACACGTCTCTCTCTCTCTCTCTCTCTCTCTCTCTCTCTTCTCTTTTTCTTTTACACAGGGCTTTACAAGGTTAAATTAAGGTTCCTAACTTTATTTACAAGCTAGGATCTGTTACCTACATCAGCTCATTTGATAACCTTTTTATTGTTGTGAGACAAACAGGGAACAGGATGAAGTTGGAGTCATCTGTGGGCCAGCGATTTCATTTGGCCAACTGTTTTTATTTCGTTGATGGCATTATGCTGTACGAACATGTTCCAGACTCGAGTCATCCTAGGAATAAATAATCTCTGGTGAAGTGATGTTCTGGAGAAGAGTACAGAGTGCAGTTGCTGCTGGCTGCCCGTCTTGTTGTGTAGCTCACTTCTCACTGTCCTCGGAGTGGAGCCAAGTGTAGTACTTTGACAATATTGGCCTTATACACAACAGTAAGGCCACACACATCCCTTCTGTGTTGAAAGCTCTGCTGAAATGACAGCTCTATCCAGGATGGGTCCAAGCAAGAGACGAGCCGTCTTACTTTGTTCTCTGGTCTGTCAAGAAGTAGACGGAGAGCAGGCAGTCTCTCTCTCTCTCTGTATCTCTCTCTCTGTATCTCTCTCTCTCTCTCTCCCCCTCTCTCTCTCGCTCGCTCGTTTGCTCACATTCCTCTGAAGAATATTCAGAAACAAATGTTCCAACATCACCTCTAAGGCAAGGATACACCCTCTGAATTTGATTAGCTACAAAGGAATTCCTTTTTGGGGAGTAGGCTATCCTTGTCGAGTGTCACCTACCCATGTTGTTCATCTATCCTGGCCCCTTCATCCTCAGCATACACCCAGGTGTCCCTGACCCATGTCCATCATCCATTCTGGTCCCCTTGACTTAAACCAATGCCAGAAGATTCGCCAATCAATTTTTACAGAGGTAACAAATCCTCCTCCCAGGACATAGCAGGGTTTCCGAGGTTCCAAATCATAATGGGGTTGTAGAGGTTTCAAGAGGTTTATCGATGTTTCCAGGGTCGTTCCAGGACTCCCTAGGGTTCAAAGGGTTTTAAGAAGGTTTCATAGTGTTTCAAGAGTTTTTACAGAATTTCTCAGGGTCTAGACCCAAGGTTCCGTGTCTTAACGAGGTTTCCCAGAGATTCAAGTTCCATACTTGATCTCTTAGGATTTCAAGTTCCTTGACGAGGTTTCCCAGGGTTTCAAGGATGTTTTTTAAAGGTTTCAATGGAGATTCCCTGACATTCCATCACAGGGTAAAAAGAGTGCAGGGGTACACTCTAAATTACAGTATTTATACGAAAACCTCGAGGGGAAGGGGGGTTCCAATAGGAATCTCTAGAGATTCCGACGAGAGATGCTAAACCTAAGATGATACTTTTTAAGTTACTTGTTTTCTCCAGGCTAGAATACTGTTGTATACTTACACCCCCTTTCAAGGCAGGAGAAATTGCAGAGCTGGAAAACGTACACAGAACTCTCACTGATCGTACACATTCATTCCAGCATCTGAACTACTGGGAACGCTTTTAGACTCTTAAGCTGTATTCCATAGAACGTAGGCGAGAAAGGAATCATAATTTGCACCTGGGAAATCCTGGAGGGAATGGCCCCAAAACTGAACACTGAAATCACTCTGTATGACAACAAAAGACTTGGCAGACGGTGCAAAATACCTCTACTAAAAAGCAGGGGAGCTCGACTACACTAAGAGAGAAGTCGTTGAGTGTCAGAGGTCCCCGACTCTTCAACGCCCTTTCTCCGTGCATAAGGAAAATTACCAACAATCCTCTGGCTGTCTTTAAGACGGACCAAGACAAGTTCCTCAAATCAGTGCCTCAACAGCCGGGCTGTATTTTGTCCCTTGGACTGCACGCGGCCAACAGTAGCAGCCTGATGATCAGGCCTTTATCCACCGGGAGGCCTGATTTGGCACTGGCCAGCGGGGACGTTGATCACCGGAAAAATCCTTCAGGTAAGAATCTCGAGGCGTACTAGCTGGAATCTTTAGGTTTTCCAACAAATCCTCGAAGATTGCAACAGAAATCTAATTTAAGAAACGTATCAAGCTTCCTCTTGAAGACAAGTCAGAGGTACGGTAATTTCTCTTATGTATCAAGGGTTTTGGAAAGTCGGGAACCGCTGACATTTATCACGCTCTCTTAATAAACCTGATGCGTCCCTTGTTGTTATATGGGGTGATTTCAGCGTCCAGTTTTGGGATCAGTCCCTCCAGGATTTTCCATGTGTAAAATATAATGTACCTTTCTCTCCTACTCTCCAAGGAATACAGTTCAAGGGACCTTAAGCGTTCCCAGTAATTCAGATATTTGATTGAGTATATACGAGCAATGAAGATTCTCTGAATGTTTTCCAGCTCAGCAGTATCGCCTGCCTTGAAGGGAGTCGTAGATATACAGCAGTATTCCAGCCTGGAGAGAACAAGTGACTTGAAAGTTCTAGTTGTCCAGCCTATTATTTTTCCTTGCGCTCTTTGTTTCCGCCTTTCTTCTACATCATATTTTTGTCTGAGGCCCAGTGGAAAACTTTATTTATATCCACTGGAAGATTCGCTATGTCTTCGAAGGACGTCACTCTCATGGAGATTCTGGTGTCATCAATAAAGATGTTAGGGACTGAAATAGTGGGACAAGGAGGGGGGTGACTGGCAAGGAAAGGAAGTGGAAAATAATTGAAAAGAGGGAGTAGGAAAGAAGGGAGGGGAGAGATTGAGAAAGAAGGGATGAGGGAGTAGGGAGGAAGGCTAATGAGTGGGTAGTGAAGGATGAGAGGAAATGAGGAAGGGGAAAGGGGAGTGAGGTGGAGAGGATTAAGGAGAGAAGGGAGCACAAAAGGATAGAAAGAGAGAGGGAGAAAGGAAGAAAAGGGTAATAGGAGGGAAAGAGGAAAAAAAAGGGAGAGTAAGGAATGAGGTAAGGGAGGGAGGGAGGAAAGGAGAGAATGGAAGCCTGGAAGGAGATATTTACCATAGGTTTCCGATACAATGTTGATACAAGTTTCAGAGCTTCTCTTTGATGCCTCCTGTGTGTGTGTGTGTGTGTACTCACCAATTTGTAGTCACCTATTTGTGGTTACAGGGGTCGAGTAACAGTTCTTGGCCCCCGCCTCTTAGCTGGTCGCTACTAGGTCCACTCTCTCGCCATTCTCTATGAACTTCATCGTACCTCTTCTTGAAGCTATGTGTCAATTTATTTCAGTATTTTATATGTCGTTATCAAGTCATCCCTATCCCTCCTTTCCTCCAGTATCGTCAGATCGATTTCCCTTTACCTCTCCTCGTAGGAAATGCCCCTTAGCTCCAGGACTAGGTTTGTTGCAAACCTTTGTTCTTTAATTTCTTGGCGTGCTTTATCAGGTGTGGGTTCCATACTGGTGCTGCATACTCCAATATGGGTCCGACGTACACGGTGTACAGAGACTTGAATGATTCCTTACTGAGGTGTCAAAACGTTAATCTTAAGTTTGCAAAGACGCCCATATGCTGCAGCAATTATTTGGTTGATGTGCGTCTCAGGAGATGTGCTCGGTATTATACTCACCACAAGATCGTTTTCCTTGAGTGAGGTTTGCAGTTTTTGGCCCAGTAGCCTGTACTCTGTCTGCTGTCTTCTTTGACCATCCCCAGTCTTCATGACTGCACTTGGTGGGGTTGAACACCAGGAGCCAGTTACTGGACCAGGCTTGCAGCTTGTCCAGATCCCTTTGTATTCCTGCTTGATCCTCATCGGACTGAATTCTTCGTATTAACTTCACATCGTCTGCAAACAGGTACACCTCTGAATCTATTCCTTCCGTCATGTCATTCACCACTGAATCAATCCCTTCCGTCAAGTTATTCACCTCTGAATATATCCCTTCCGTCATGTCATTCACATATATGTGTGTTATTTACCATTGTGAGCGGAGGAGAGAGAGATACATGATAATATATACATGGAAAGTACTTGAGGGCCTGGTCCCAAATCTGCACACTGCCATAACAACATACTGGAGTGAGAGATATGGGAGAAAGTGTAAAATAAACCCAGTGAGGAGCAGGGGTGCGGTGGGGACAATACGGGAGCACTGTATTAACATCCGGGGTCCCAGACTATTCAACATATTACCAGAAGATATCCGAAACACGGCTGGAACCAGTGTAGAAGCCTTCAAGAGGAAACTGGACAAATATTTTCACCAGGTGCCAGATCAACCAGGCTGTGATGGATATGTGGGGCAGCGGGCCTCCAGCAGCAACAGCCTGGTTGACCAGGCAAGCACCAGACGAGCCTGGCCCATGGCCGGGCTCAGAGAGTAGATACTCTCGAAATTCTTCAAAGGTATATCAAAGGTTGTGTCCTAGGCACATGTCGATTTGACACTAAGCCTGTTGTATGTGCGTGTGTTAGTTAGTTGTGTGAACGTGTGTGTGTGTGAACGTGTGTGTGTGTGAACGTGTGTGTGTGTGAACGTGTGTGTGTGTGTGTGTGTGTGTGTGTGTGTGTGTGAAAGTGTGTGTGTGTGTGTGTGTGTGAACGTGTGTGTGTGTGTGTGAACGTGTGTGTGTGAACGTTAGTTACCATTTTGTCCTAGGCACATGTCGATTAGACACTAGGCCTGTTGTATGTATGTGTGTGTGTGTGTGTGTGTGTAACGAAACACTTCGAAATGTTTCGGCCCCGCCGGGAATTGAACCCGGGCCCTCCGTGCGTGAAGCAAGAGCGCTAGCCACCATGCCATCGGGGCGTGTACGTGTGTGTGAACGTGTGTGTGTGAACGTGTGTGTGTGTGAACGTGTGTGTGTGTGTGAACGTGTGTGTGTGAACGTGTGTGTGTGAACGTTTGTGTGTGTGAACGTTGTGTTGTGAACGTGTGTGTTGTGTGTGAGTGTGTGTGAACGTGTGTGTGTGTGTGAACGTGTGTGTGTGTGTGTGAACGTGTGTGTGTGTGTGTGAGTGTAACGTGTGTGTGTGTGTGTGAACGTGTGTGTGTGTATGTGTGAACGTGTGTGTGTGTGTGTGTGTCTTTGTGTGTGTGTGTGTGAACGTGTGTGTGTGTGTGTGTGTGTGTGTGTGTGTGTGTGTTTGTGTGTGTGTGAACGTGTGTGTGTGTCTGTGTGTGTGTGTACTCATCTAATTGTGGTTGCAGGGGTCGAGACTCAGCTCCTGGCCCCGCCTCTGCACTGTCCGCTACTGGGTCTCTGCTCTCCCTGCTCCATGAGCTTTATCATACCTTGTCTTAAAACTATGTATGGTTCCCGCCTCCACTATATCGTTCGCTAAACTATTCCACTTCCTAACTACTCTATGGCTGAAGAATTGCTTCCTAACATCTCTCTGACTCATCTGAGTCTTCAGCTTCCAGATGTGTCCCCTTGTTTCTGTGTTTCCTCTCTGGAACATCCTGTCACTATCTACCTTGTCGATTCCCCGCAGTATTTTGTATGTCGTTATCATGTCTCCTCTAACCCTTCTGTCCTCCAGTGTTGTTAGTCCTATTTCCCTCAACCTTTCTTCATATGGCATTCCCCTGAGCTGTGGAACTAGCCTTGTCGCAAACCTTTGCACTTTCTCTAATTTCTTGACGTGCTTGACCAGGTGTGGGTTCCAGACTGGTGCTGCATACTCTAGTATGGGCCTGACGTACACGGTGTACAGTGTCTTGAACGATTCCTTGTTAAGGTAACGGAACGCTAATCTTAGGTTTGCCAGTCGCCCATATGCTGCCGCGGTTATCTGGTTGATGTGTGTTTCCGGAGACGTGCTTGGTGTTATACTCACCCCAAGGTCTTTCTCCTTTGATGAGGTTTGTAGCCTTTGTCCACCTAGCCTGTACTCTGTCAGCGGTCTTCTTTGCCTTTCTCCGATCTTCATGACTTTGCATTTGGTGGGGTTAAATTCGAGAAGCCAGTTGCTAGACCAGATGTCAAGCTTGTCCAGGTCTCTCTGAAGTCCTGCTTGGTCTTCATCCGATGTGATTCTTCTCATTAATTTCACATCATCTGCGAAAAGAGACACTTCTGAGTCTATCCCGTCCGTCATGTCATTCACGTGTGCGTGTGTGTGTGTGTGTGTGTGTGAACGTGTGTATGTAAAATACGAGGGAATGTGTAGGTGTGTGTATGACAAGGCGTGGGTGTAGGTGATTAAACTGGCACCAGCGCAGGTTCAAACGTGATTATGTGTACAAGCGTAGGTATAAATTTGAGCGAGCAGCTTTCGTGGGAGGCCTTGGAGGGCCTCAGTCTAGGCTCTCTACGTTTCTCTACATCGAGCGGCAGAACTTTGTATCGCTTTTATCATGCTTCATTTATTGTCTTTGTGATATTTTGTAATTACCTTTGATGAGTTCCGAGAGTTTTTCTACTTCCAGAGCCCGGCCTTGGGCCAGGTTCGTCAAGTGCTTGCCTGGCCAACCAGGCTATTATACTGGTTATATTTTAATGACAGAAGGCGATATAACATAATCTAACCTAACCTAAATAACGACAAACGAGGAATTTGCTGCAAACCGAATGTGAGAAATCCACATTAGAATTTAAGAGGGTGGGTTGCGGTATCGGTGTTCAGTACATCAGTATTTAGCTGGTCTTACCAGTGCATCCAAGACATGACTTGAGGATCTGGTCCCGTAGCTCGTTTGGTAGCGCACTCATCTCACACACTGAGGTCCTAGGTTCGATCCCCCGTACGGGTGGAAACATTAGCTTGTGTATCCCCAAGACACCTGTTGTCCCTGTTCACCTAGCAGTAAATAGGTACCTGGGTGGTAGCTCATTGGTGTAGGTCGCCTCCTATGGACAAAATTAAATTAATTTGCCCGAAACGCTCTGCATAGCAATGGGTTTTCTATATAGGATGTCATTGCTGTCAGCCAGGACAGTATAAGATGTACATGTACTTGTAGAAATAAAGATTATTATTATTATTATTATTATTATTATTGTGAAATGCAGGAGGAGCGACCTGTTTTAAATGCATGCTGCCCTGGGTTGTGAAATTGTTGATTCCATGTGATTGGCAGTCTTGCTACTTAGGACCCGCTAAAAGATTTTGGACAGGACCTGAGAAGATGTTAGTCTATAGTGTTCAGCGATTGATTTACTGCCACCTTTGTGGAATCGAAAGATGAGTAGACGGGAAGAAAGATTAGAAGGTGAGAGGGAAAGACAAGGAATGAGAGAGAAAGGGAGTAGACCGAAGAAGCCACGACGCGGAAAAGGGAAGGAGAGAAGGAAAGGGAGGCAGAGGGGAAGGGGAGGGATAGGGGAGGGATTGATGGGGAGGGGAAGTGCCTCACTTACGGATGGGTAAGCAAGGAAGAAAAGCCTCAGGAGGGGAGCAGAAGTGAGGGGAAACAAGACGGAGGGGACTTGCAGATGAGCCTGTCCAGAGGGGAAAAGACGAAGGGAAATAAGGGAATGAAGGGTAGGGGAGGAAAGAAATAATGTTCAGGAAGTTCAAAGAGAAGCAGAAATGGGATGAGGGAGAACATAAAAAAGCATAACGCAGTCACAACAAAAACAAACACCTATGAAGGAACAAGCAATGAGAATTGAGGAAGGAAAGCAAACTACTCTCGGAGCTCGGCCATGGGCCAGGTTCTTCTGGTGCTTGCCTGGTCAACCAGGCTGTTGCTGCTGGAGGCCCGCTGCCCCACATGTCCATCACACCCAGGTTGATCTGGCACCTGGTGAAGATACTTGTCCAGTTTCCTCTTGAAGGCTTCTACAATTGTCCCAGCAGTGTTTCTGATATCTTCTGGTAATACACAAATAACCCGCACATAGAAGAGAGGAGCTACGATGACGTTTCGGTCCGACTTGGTCCAAGTCGGACCGAAACGTCGTCGTAAGCTCCTCTCTTCTATGTGCGGGTTATTTGTGTATTGTTCCAGTCACGGTATTTTTTGTTATCTTCTGGTAAGATGTTGAATAGTCTGGGACCCCGAATGTTGATACAGTGTTAGCTTATTGTCCCCACCGCAGAAAGGGAAGTGTGCTAAGAACTGAACAGAAAGTATAAAGAATATCTTTGCTAAGGAACCAATAGTGAGAGATGGGAAGAGAGACAGAAAAAAAAACATCAATGGTAGAAAAAGACATTAGGGGCTAGAAAAAATATCAGGAGTTAAAAGAAACATCAGGGGCTGGGAGAAACATCAGGCTAATACAATCAGTCTGGTTGATCAGACCATCCACCGGGAGACCTGGTCTGGGACCAGACAGAAGGAACACTGGCCCTCAGAACACTCTCCAGGTGGACTATGGTATCATGATTGTAGATGAGCACATTTTTGTAGGAACTTGCAATGTATACCTTCGATATACTTTTGGTGGGTTTCGAGGGTTTTTCTTACTCCTGCAGCCATGCCCTGGTCCAAGCTTGTCTGGTACTTGCTTGGTCAACCAGGCTGTTGAATCTGGCGGCCTGTTAGCCCATACATCAGTCACCGCCTGGTTGATCGGGTACTTGGAGATACCAGTCAACTTCTCTTTGGAAGACTTCTACACTTGTCGTAAGATATTAAAAAAGTCTTGGACCACGTATTTCACTGGGGTTATTCTACACTTTCCTCTTTATCTCCTACCTCAGTATGTTATGGCAGTATGCAGATGTGGCACCAAACCTTCCTATCAATTATATATATATATATATATATATATATATATATATCTTCGCTCCTCCAGCGAGTATATATTTAGGATTTGGAGGCGTTCCCAGCAATTTAAATGCTTTATTGACTTTATGTAGGCAGTAAATGATCTTTGAATCCGTCCCAGCTCTGACGTCTTGCCCTGCCCTCAACAACGACGTGAAAGGTAAACAATATTCTAAGCGAATAGTGTCACCAATGGCACTGTTTCCCTTGTTTTGAATATTTTCATTCCGCATGTGTTTTGGGCTTGGGCCAGCCCGTCACGGTCTAGAATGGTTAGTCCTGTTCACCTAACATCGACCCTATGCACTGCAATGGAAATATGAGGATGTCCAGTAAAATAGACTTACATGGCTCATTGTAATAGAAGCCGGTGACGTTACAACGTCAAGGAGACAGCTGTCGATGGCTTGAGATGCATAGTGACGTTGGACGTCTTCACTCCTGTCCTCTACTTGACACTTGTCGCCTGACGACTATCACTCGCCAACAGCTCGTAAGTATTCACGACGGGAAGAGTGTTTTCAGTCTTCCTGGAAATTAGGTAAAAGGACACAAGAGCAACTAATGTGACATTTTATTGTGGCAACGTTTCGCTTTCTAGGAGCTTTGTCAAGCCGTTACAAACAATACATGGACACAGAGGGTATATATAGGCTCAGAGGCTGCGACAGAATATATGTAGGTGAAACAGCAAGGAACCTCGAAACACGCCTCAATGAACACATTAATGCATGTAGGAACGATAACTTGAACAACGCCTGCGTACAACACCGGAATTCCGCCAATCACCTCATGAAATTCAGCGCCTCCCGACTGGTTATCTAAGAACCTAAGGAAATAAATGGTATAAAATACCGACACAATGGAAAAATAAACACATAAGCAGTATAATGAGCTTTTCACTTTGCTAACGCTGGATTTTGCTTTGTTAACTACCACCCTTTGTGTTCTGTCTGTCAGAGAGTTAAATACTATCCATTTTATTACTTTCCCTTCAAGAAGAGGTATGATAAAGCTCATGGCGCAGGGAGAGTGACCCAGTAGCGGCCAGTGAAGAGGTAGGGCCAGGAGCTATGACTCGACCCCTGCAACCACAAGTAGGTGAGAACTAGGTGAGTAAACACACACATAGCCAGGAGCTATGAATCGACCCCTGCAACCACAACTGGGTGAGTACACACACACACGTGTCCGTGCATACAATGTACACAGGAAGCATCAAATCTTCCAATTAAAAAGTACAAAAACGCCTTGATAACTCAATCTCTCCTTCCACCCTTTCTACCCTCTCCCTTTCCCGGACTTGCTCTCTCTCTCTCTTTCTCTCTCTCTCTCTCTCTCTTTCTTTCTACCCTCTCCCTTTCCCGGACCTTGCTCTCTCTCTCTCTCTCTCTCTCTCTCTCTCTCTCTCTCTCTCTCTCTCTCTCTTTCTACCCTCTCCCTTTCCCGGACCTTGCTCTCTCTCTCTTTCTACCCTCTCCCTTTCCCGGACCTTGCTCTCTCTCTCTCTCAACCTTTCTTTCTCTCCTCTTCCACGTCTGTTCTCCCCTTCGTTCTTTCATCTCTCCCATGTCTGTTCTCCCTTTCCTCTTCCTTTTCCCTCTTCCTTATCTACTGTCCACTTACCCACTCTCTCCTTCGTCTGTTCACGCCTTCCCTCTCTTCCTCTCCCTCATCTGCTCATGCTTTCCTTCTCTCCCTCTGCCTTGTCTGTGCTTCCTCTCATTTCCTTTCCTTTCTGTCTATCTGTCTCTCTTTCTCTCCCTTCTTTTCCCCTTCCTCCTCATCCATGTGTGCAAAAGGAATAACTGGGAAAGTGGTCATATATAACCTAACAAAGGGAACCCCAGCCTGGACAAGATATCCCTGACACCACTGAACCAAGTGTCAATTACAACTATTTTTCGCTAACAGACACGGAGTCCACAAACGAAAATCTGGAGGAAGAGAGTAAAAAGTCCGCATCTGGCGAGTTATGACGTGGCTAAGACGTCAATGATATCCTAGTCATCGTCCCGGTAAAATCAATATATCACCAATGCTCTCAAGACCACTTATGCTGAAATTTTAAGAAGAGTTGTGGACTCTGGTAACCTGTCGCCTCAACACCCAGAATCTCCTCATCGACATCAGTTCGGTGGAACCTTGTATCAAGTTTAATCCTGAAGAAAATAACGGGACAGATTCCCTCCATAGGGGAGCTCGTTAGAAAAGATAGCGATAATTTTTTTTTCAGAGTCTAACACAAAGTAACAAATAAAATCGACCTTCTTTGTGTTATTTTTCGCATCACTAAGATAGGCGTTGAATCATCACTGGATGCTTCAGGGCAGCTAGCTTTATGTTCCAGCTACTCAGCGCTGCTGTTCAGAGGGGTAATGCCTGCTGTATTTTGGGCACGCGCCTCAGCTCTGAGGAGCTGGATGAGATTTTGCATTATAATCAGTGACAAATACATAATATGTACTAGACATGTATCTCTCACACCTCATGTGCTGGGTGTGTCATCTTTATATCGACAATGTATCTCTTTAATTTTTTTGTACAGTATTATGTAATAAAATATACCTATTGGTAAAAAAAAAGAATGAAAAGATGGGTGGTAGGGAAGTGGAATATTCAAATGGCTTTAGGAAGAAATCCAAATATTCTTCCTTGAAGCCTTTTTATCCACTTCTCCGAGGGTAAGTTCTTCATGTCACTACCTAATCAACCGAGAACTGTGGTGAAGACGGTAGTCTACACCAACAGCCTGATCGATCCCGGCCAACAACGTGGAAGCTTGGTCTGGGACCGGGTCTCAGGGGCGGTGGCCCCTCGAAACCAACAACTGGTAACCTATAGGTAACCTTCCCTCTCCCTCATCTGCTCTCCCCTCCCTCGTCTGCTCTCTCCTTTCCCTATGCTTTCCTCTGTCAATCATTTGCTCTCCCTTTCCCTCCTCAGTGCTCCCCTCTCCCTCCTCAGCTCTCCCTTCTCCTTTCTCAGCACTCCTCTCTCCCTCATCTGCTTTCTCCTCTCCCTCATCTGCTCTCTCCTCTCCCTCAGTTGCTCTCTCCTCTCCCTCAGTTGCTCTCTCCTCTCCCTCAGTTGCTCTCTCTCCTCTCCCTCAGTTGCTCTCTCCTCTCCCTCAGTTGCTCTCTCCTCTCCCTCAGTTGCTCTCTCCTCTCCCTCAGTTGCTCTCTCATCTCCCTCAGCTGCTCTCTCCTCTCCTTCAGCTGCTCTCTCCTCTCCTTCAGCTGCTCTCTCCTCTCCTTCAGCTGCTCTCTTCTCTCCTTCAGCTGCTCTCTCCTTTCCTTCAGCTGCTCTCTCCTTTCTCTACACTCTCCCCTCTCTCTCATCTGCTTTCCCCTCTTCCTCATCTGCATAAAGCATGGGAGGAAAGAGCAGTTACAGGAAATGGGAGTCAACAGACCTAAGGGGATTCTCCCTTAGAGTGGCAATGTGAGAGAGAAACCATTAATAACAATATTCACAATATTTAAATTTCAGCAGACGACTCGGACACGAGTGCAACCTCGCTGGCAGAGGTACCTAACCAAAACAGCACCCCTTCCTCCCTCCCCCTACTGCCACAGCCTCCACTCCAAGTACAGTTTCGGCTATAGACTCCATTACGAATTTAGTAGCGCATGAGTTAGTTATTATCACTGTAAACGAAATGGTTCCCAACCAGGACACAAAACAGGGCCAACATAAACAAAACAAGTGCGTCGGTACTACGCCTGGGGAATTTGCAAATATTGATCAAATGGAAAAAAAAATGGAAAGAGTCAGTATGACGACCCTGGGATATGCTGCACCATCTTGGATAAAGGAGTGTGTCATTCCAAGACCTGCACATACTTCCACCCTAAATGATGGAAACGGTCCAGCATTTCATGCGAAGGGAGGTCAAAAAACGTCTAGTATCGATCCTTGGATTAAAGATATACTGACGATAACAAAGAAATAAATTAAACAAATCCTAGTACAACTAGTGTTAGTGGGCAAATAATCGAGTTCTTCAATGGAGAGGAAGCCTAGACAAGTGTCATCCCACAGTTATTATTAAAAACCACTGGTAATGCCCAACTGCAAAAAAAGTAGCAAAACAATTGCAAAACAAAATACATAGACCAAATAGTCCTAACCTCGCACATTAAGAAAATTTATGAAAGGGTTTTAAGAAGTAAGATTGCCAATCACGTGGAATCGCAGCAATTGCACAACCAAGGTTAACATGGCATCAGAGCAGGTCGATCCTGCATTTCAAAATTGGTCGACCATTACAACATGGTATTGGATGCAATAGAAGACAAGCATAATGCAGATGTATAATACACTAGCTCTTCAAAAGCCTTTGACAAGTACGACCATGGGACAAAATGCGTGCAAAGAGAATAACTGGGAAGATAAGAGGCATACTTAACTTTCTAACAAGCAGAACCCAAAAAGTAATAGTAAACAGTGTTAAATCAATGGCTGCTACAGTGAGAAGTTCTGTCTCTCAAGGCACGGTACATGACCCACTTCTCTTCTTGATTCTTGTATCTAACATGGCACTGTGTAATCCTTAGCAAAAGATACTAGGATCTGTATGAGGGTAGCATTCACAGAAGACACAGCGAGCCTCCACACTCATGTAAACCGAGTCTTCCAGTGGGTCACTCACAACTATATGAGGTTCAGTGAGGGCAAATTCCATTTACTACGTTATACCTTTACTTTTGATATACCTCTCTGAATTTCGAGTTTTTTTTTCCCACTCATGGAGCCCGGCCCTGGGCCAGGCTGGTTTGGTACTTGCCTGGTCAACCAGGCTGTTGCTGCTGGCAGCCCACTGGCCCACATATCCATCACAGCCTGATTGATCTGGCACTTGGAGATACTAGTCTAGTTTCCTCTTGAAAACCTCTACACTTGTCTCAGCAGTGTTTCTGATATTATCTGGAAAGATGTTGAATAGTCTGGGGCCACGGATGTTCATACAATGTTCTCTTATTGTGCCGACGGCACGCCTACATTTTACTGTATGTTTATTATACACTTCCTCCCATATCTCTCACTCCAGTATGTTGTTATGGAGTAAGCAGATTTGGGACTACTTCCTTAAGTAATTTCCACGTAGATCATGTCTCTCTCCTCCACTCCAATAAGTACATATTTAGAACTTTGAAGTGTCCCAGTCATTTAAATGCTTTAATGGCTCTTTGCGGGTCATAAATGATCTCTGTATCTGGTCCAGCTCTGATATCTTCCCTGCCTTGAACTGGACTGTCAATACTGAACTATACTCTAAATGAGAGAACACAATTGATTTGAACAGTGTCACCACTGGCAGTATTTCTCTTGTTTTAAAAATTCTCATTATCCACCCTCTCATTTTCCTGGATGTCCTGAGATTTGCTTTACTGTGTTCATTGAAAGAAAAGTCAGCTGACAAAATTACTCCCAAGTCTTTCTCTGGTCTTATCGTCCTGTTTGATGACCCTCTCGGGTTTTGTATAGAGTGGCTGCCCGTTTTATGTTCACTCGGTAAACTTTTTTATTGTAACCTAACACAATCCAACCTAACCTAACATAACGTGATTTAATCCAACCAAACGTAACCTAGCTGAAAAATAAGCAGCAAACCTTATATGAAAGTGTGACATAGTTATTAGCAGAATGGCTTGGGTTGGGTGAGGTAGGTGGGTTGGGTGAGGTAGGTGGGTTGGGTAAGGTAGGTGGGTTGGGTAAGGTAGGTGGGTTGGGTGAGGTAGGTGGGTTGGGCGAGGCAGGTGGGTTGGGAGAGGCAGGTGGGTTGGGCGAGGCAGGTGGGTTGGGCGAGGCAGGTGGGTTGGGTAAGGCAGGTGAGTTGGGTAAGGCAGGTGGGTTGGGTGAGGCAGGTGGGTTGGGTGAGTGTGGCGGGTGAAGTTCGGCAGCGTCTGTGAAACACTTCATACAGTACCAACCCCGCACGTCGCTCTAATCTTTTTTTAGCTCATTCAGAACCCAAAACAGTCAACTAACGCCCAGGTACCTACTTACTGCTAGGTGAACAGGGGCAACTGGTATAAGGAAACATGCAAAACGCTTGAAAGTTTCGAACCACGGACCCTTAGTATATTCTTGATTTATATTTTATGAAACAATTTGGATTACCCAGCAATCTTAACCGACAGATTCATAACTTATTGTAGGTCCTATGTTCTACAATGTATGTATTTACGTTCCTTTTGAGGCAGGGAGATTGTGACATAATAAAAAATGAGACACACAGTTACGCCCTTGTCTCAGCCAAACACGCTGCTCATCATGTCTGGTCTTATAAGAAAATTAACTTGTGGAATGGTTTGGTTAGTCTGTGACTCGTCCTGCGCCTCTGGGATCTTGTGGCAGAGTCGTCTTTGGTCTAGCAGCAGTGAATATGATAATGGTATACAGTGCCATGACTGTTCCAAACTATGGAGCAGAACTTTTCTCCAGGTTGAGGGACTGACCATCTCAGAACTACGTCTTCAAGGGTTATGGACTGATTACATTGCCTTAACATCTACTGCTGCCGCCTCTCTATTTGACTGAAGAAGCCTTCTGTGTGGGCGATACGTTTCTGAATAAAGATACCTAACTGTTGAACATGTGTCTTACCAACTGGCAGCAGTGCCGGAAAAAGAGCTTGACAAGTCCCCCTCGCCCTACACCACTTACACTGCACTCAAGTACGCAGTGTACACACTGTCTATTTCACCTCACTTCAGTTTGCTTTTGTTCACTTTTAATTATTACATTTACTGCTGCTTTTATTTCCTTTTATTCAAGTGGATACCAGTTGGTAGAACAACTACCTAATTTAGTTTGACTTACGAGAGGTTTGTGGCATCGTGAGAGAGGTCTTCACTCTACATTATGTCTCAGATCAATACTAGCCTTCACTCTCAGATCAATACTAGCCTTCACTCTCAGATCAACACTAACCTTCACCCTACATTATGTCTCAGATCAATACTAGCCTTCACTCTCAGATCAATACTAGCCTTCACTCTCAGATCAATACTAGCCTTCACTTTCAGATCAATACTAGCCTTCACTCTCAGATCAACACTAACCTTCACTCTCAGATCAACACTAACCTTCACTCTCAGATCAACATTAACCTTCACTCTCAGATCAACACTAACCTTCACTCTCAGATCAACACTAATCTTCACTCTCAGATCAACACTAATCTTCACTCTCAGATCAATACTAATCTTCACTCTCAGATCAATACTAGCCTTCACTCTCAGATCAAACTACCTTCACTTCAGATCAATGCTTCACTCTCAGATCAACACTAACCTTCACTCTCAGATCAACACTAACTTCACTCTCAGATCAACATACTTCACCTCAGTCAATTACTTCACTCTCAGATCAACTATCTTCATCTCAGTCAATACTAATCTTCACTCTCAGATCAACTACTACTTCAGATCAATCTAGCTTCACTCTCAGATCAACACTAATCTTCACTCTCAGATCACACTACTTATCTCAATCACATAACTTCACTCTCAGATCAACACTACTTTCCAGCAACTAGACTTCACTCTCAGATCAATACTAGCTTACTCTCAGATCATACTAGTTCACTCAGATCAATCTAGCCTTCACTCTCAGATCAACACTAATCTTCACTCTCAGATCAACACTAACCTTCACTCTCAGATCAATACTAATCTTCACTCTAAGATCAATACTAGCCTTCACTCTCAGATCAACACTAGACTTCACTCTCAGATCAACACTAATCTTCACACTCAGACAATACTAATCTTGACTCTCAGATCAACACTAGCGTCAGTCTCAGATCAACACTAATCTTCACATTCAGATCAATACTAATCTTCACTCTCAGATCAATACTAGCCTTCACTCTCAGATCAATACTAGCCTAACCTCTCAGATCAACACTAATCTTCACTTTCAGATCAATATTAATCTTCACTCAGACCAATACTAATCTTCACTCTCAGATCAATACTAGCCTTCACTCTCAGATCAACACTAATCTTCACTCTCAGATCAACACTAGCCTTCACCCTCAGACCAATACTAGCCTTCACTCTCAGATCAATACTAGCCTTCACTCTCAGATCAACACTAATCTTCACTCTCAGATCAATACTAGCCTTCACTCTCAGATCAACACTAATCTTCACTCGTCAACTAGTACTCAGACAATACTAGCCTTCACTCTCAGATCAATACTAGCCTTCACTCTCAGATCAACTACTTCTTCATTAATTCCTCTCAGATCAACACTAATCTTCACTCTCAGATCAATACTAGCCTTCACTCTCAGATCAATACTAGCCTTCACTCTCAGATCAACACTAATCTTCAATATCAGATCAATACTAATCTTCACTCAGATCAATACTAATCTTCACTCTCAGATCAACACTAATCTTCACTCTCAGATCAATACTAGCCTTCACTCTCAGATCAATACTAGCCTTCACTCTCAGATCAACACTAATCTTCACTCTCAGACCAACACTAATCTTCACTCTCAGACCGACACTAATCTTCACTCTCAGACCGACACTAATCTTCACTCTCAGATCAACACTAATCTTCACTCTCAGACCGACACTAGCCTTCACTCTCAGATCAATACTAGCCTTCACTCTCAGATCAACACTAATCTTCACTCTCAGACCAACACTAATCTTCACTCTCAGATCAACACTAATCTTCACTCTCAGATCAACACTAATCTTCACTCTCAGATCAACACTAATCTTCACCCTCAGACCAACACTAATCTTCACTCTCAGATCAACTAATCTTCACCCTCAGACCAACACTAATCTTCACTCTCAGATCAACACTAATCTTCACCCTCAGACCAACACTAATCTTCACTCTCAGATCAACACTAATCTTCACTCTCAGACCAACACTAATCTTCACTCTCAGATCAACACTAATCTTCACTCTCAGATCAACACTAATCTTCACTCTCAGATCAACACTAATCTTCACCCTCAGACCAACACTAATCTTCACTCTCAGATCAACACTAATCTTCACTCTCAGATCAACACTAATCTTCACCCTCAGACCAATACTAGCCTTCACTCTCAGATCAATACTAGCCTTCACTCTCAGATCAACACTAATCTTCACTCTCAGATCAATACTAGCCTTCACTCTCAGATCAACACTAATCTTCACTCTCAGATCAATACTAGCCTTCACTCTCAGATCAATACTAGCCTTCACTCTCAGATCAACACTAATCTTCAATATCAGATCAATACTAATCTTCACTCTCAGATCAACACTAATCTTCACTCTCAGATCAATACTAGCCTTCACTCTCAGATCAATACTAGCCTTCACTCTCAGATCAACACTAATCTTCACTCTCAGACCAACACTAATCTTCACTCTCAGACCGACACTAATCTTCACTCTCAGACCGACACTAATCTTCACTCTCAGATCAACACTAATCTTCACTCTCAGACCGACACTAGCCTTCACTCTCAGATCAATACTAGCCTTCACTCTCAGATCAACACTAATCTTCACTCTCAGACCAACACTAATCTTCACTCTTAGATCAACACTAATCTTCACTCTCAGATCAACACTAATCTTCACTCTCAGATCAACACTAATCTTCACCCTCAGACCAACACTAATCTTCACTCTCAGATCAACACTAATCTTCACCCTCAGACCAACACTAATCTTCACTCTCAGATCAACACTAATCTTCACCCTCAGACCAACACTAATCTTCACTCTCAGACCAACACTAATCTTCACTCTCAGATCAACACTAATCTTCACTCTCAGACCAACACTAATCTTCACTCTCAGATCAACACTAATCTTCACTCTCAGATCAACACTAATCTTCACTCTCAGATCAACACTAATCTTCACCCTCAGACCAACACTAGCCTTCACAACGACACTGTTTGAAGCTCCATTCTTGGCACTGTCAATATGGTTTATATATTTTTCACCGACGGTATACCCAGAATCAACATGTATAGCTTCATAACTGACAGTACAACCATTAACTCACCACATCCCTGAAAATTTCTCGCGGCTGTAATACGCGTAACACTGCCGCAATTGCTGAAAAATATCAGAGGCTCTTTATATAAATACTTACGTCCTTTGTTGGTGCACACAGGTCGGAGTAGAAGACGAACTCTAACCACTCAGTAGAACGCTAAGTCAAATGTGAGAGATCTGGGAGTGTCAATGTCAGATTTCACGTTCAAGAAACACTGCAATGTTACTATCACAACTGCAAGGAAAAAGAAAGGTTGGATAAATAGAACTTTTAAAAGAAGAGATGCCAAGCCAATGAAAAACAGGGGAGCGATGAGTACAGAGAGAACTCGATAGTGTAAAGGGACCACGACTTGTCAAAACTTTCCCTTCATAAAGCTTGGTCGTAAGGCCAACAACCAGAAGGCCTGGTCTGGGACCCTGCCGCTAAGGAGGTGACTTCCGAATGCGACTCCAGGTAACTCTCCTTTCCCTCACCAGCTCTACCCTCCCCCAAATGCTCTCACCTCTCCTGCTGGGGAGGGGAAAGCGAAGGGGATATAGAAGGAGAGAAGATGGGGAAGATGGAATGTGGTAATAAGGGAAAAGGATACAAATGAGTTATGTAATTGACAAGCCCAAGATTGACTGACACTAGTCTTCTCAGCCCTCCCTCCCTCACACCATCCCTCCCTCCCTCCCTCCATCCCTCACACCATCCTCATCTTCCTCCTTCCACCATCCTCTCCTCTCACCATCCTCCTCTCACACCATCCCTCCCTACACCATCCCTCCTCACATCCTCCTCCTCTCCTCCACCATCCCTCCCTCCCTCACACCATCCCTCCCTCCCTCACACCATCCCTCCCTCCCTTCCTCACACCATCCCTCCCTCCCTCACACCATCCCTCCCTCCCTCCCTCACACCATCCCTCCCTCCCTCCATCCCTCACACCATCCTCCCTCCCTCACACCATCCCTCACTCACACCATCCCTCCCTCCCTTCCTCACACCATCCCTCCCACCCTTCCTCTCCCTCCTTCAATCCTCCTTCCATCCCTTTATCCTCCATTCTATCCCTCTGACTCCCATCCCATCTTTCCCTCCCTCATTTTATCTCCCCATCTCACTAAAATTGTGTTACTTTTCTCTACTTCATAATTCCTCCTCCAGGTTCTCCCCTTGCTTCTTACACTTTACTAGAGAGGATAACTCAGGGTCTGAAGAGGATAAAAGGGAGGCAAGTGTGAGAGGGTGGGAGTTCAGAGAGGGAGTGACAGAGGGAGGGAGGACAGAGGGAGGGAGAAGGGAAGAGGGAGGGAGGGAGGGAAGGAAGAGGAGGAGGGAGAGGAGAAGGGAGAGGAGGGAGGGAAGAGAAGAAGGGAGGGAGGGAGTGAGAAGGGAAGAGGGAGGGAGGGAGTGAGAAGGGAAGAGGGAGGGAGGGAGTGAGAAGGGAAGAGGGAGGGAGGGAGTGAGAAGGGAAGAGGGAGGGAGTGAGAAGGGAAGAGGGAGGGAGGAAGATAAAACATACTGGGAGGATGGAAGATTGAGACGGAAACTGAAAGTAATGGAATTCGTGAGAAGAACCGGAGAACGATATACTTGGATGAGTTTCCAGAGTTTTTCTACTCCTGGAGCCCGGCCTTGGGCCAGGCTTGTCTAGTGCTTATCTTATCAACCAGGCTGTTGCTGTTAGGGGCCCGCTGCTCCACATATCCATCACAGCCTGGTTGATTTGGCACGTGGTGAAGATACTTCTCCAGTTTCCTCTCAAAGACTTCTATACATCTCCCAGAAGTGTCTCTTTTATTTTCTGGTAACATATGAACATAAAAAAGAAGGAACACTGCACTAGGCCTACTGGCCCATACTAGGCAAGTCCTTCTCAAGTCCAAACCCTCTAACAAAAGCATTTGCCCAACTCATTCTCAGTGTTGAATAGTCTAGGGTCAAGGATGTTGATGCAATGTTCTTTCATTGTGTCCGCGGCACCCCTGCTTTTCACTGGGTTTATTTTGGTGCAGATTCGGGACAAGGCCCTAAAAACACTTTACAGGTATATATTATCAAGTCTCTCTTTCCCTCCTCAACTCCAGTGAGTATATATTTACGACTGTGAGGCGTTCCCAGTAATTTAAAAGCTTTATTGGCACTATGCGAGTCTTAAATGAGAGGGACCAGAGAACATAAAAGCAGAAGAGAGAAGAAAATGGAAGCACTGGCATCTTGATGCAGTTATTTCTTCAAAACTTGTCTAACCTATAGACACTATCTGCTTCCATTAGTGGTTTTGTTCACTGGTGACTCCGCCTACCAATGCTCCACCTTAAGTCATCAGTATATAAACACCATCTCTGCGAATATGCTGCAGTTTTGTCAAGACTGAAGGACTAGTTAACTCAAACTCCTCCACATCTTCCACCTTTCTCTGCATTGGACTGAAGAAGCCACTGGCTGGCGAATATAGATACGCAAATGTTGTACAAGTGTCTCATTTATCAACTTGTCGGTTTTCTAAAACAGTTTATTTACACTGGAATAAGTAAACAATATGCATGGGTAGAAACACTGTAGGTAATGGAGACAGAGTTTAACGACACATCAACGCTCACTTGTAGAAACATCGCCTCCCCGGCCAGGTAAACAACCATAAACCAACACTAACGACAAACATTCCTTGACGAGACACCCTCCTTCCCGTTCCCTGCCCTCCTGTATTCACTTTATCCCTTTTTCTCTCTCCTCTCTTCTTTCCCCTTCGCTCCCTCTTCCAGCTTCCGCTGGGCCAGTCAAGGCCCTCTGCCAAGACATTAACCAAACCCTTCCACCGTGTGTGTGTGTGTACTCACCTAGTTGTGGTTGCAGGGCTCGAGACATAGCTCCTGGCCCCGCCTCTTCACTGGCCGCTACTGGGTCACTCTCCCTGCGCCATGAGCTTTATCATACCTCTTCTTAAAGCTATGAATGGATCCTGCCTCCACTACATCGCTTCCCAAATTATTCCACCTGACCACTCTGTGACTGAAGAAATACTTCCTAACATCCCTGTGATTCATCTGAGTCTTCAACTTCCAACTGTGTCCCCTTGTTGCTGTGTCCCATCTTTGGAACATTCTGTCTGTCCACCTTTGATATACCTTCTTTGAAGAGTTTCGAGAGTATCTACTCTCTGAGCCCGGCCATGGGCCAGGCTCGTCTGGTGCTTGCCTGGTCAACCAGGCTGTTGCTGCTGGAGGCCAGCTGCCCCACATATCCATCACAGCCTGGTTGATCTGGCACCCGATGAAGATACTTGTCCAGTTTCCTCTTGAAGGCTTCTACACTGGTTCCAGCCATGTTTCGGATATCTTCTGGTAAGATGTTGAATAGTCTGGGACCCCGGATGTTAATACAGTGCTCCCGTATTGTCCCCACCGCACCCCTGCTCCTCACTGGGTTTATTTTACACTTTCTCCCATATCTCTCACTCCAGTATTTTATATGTCATTATCATGTCCCTTCTATCTCTCCTGTCCTCCAGTGTCGTCAGGTCGATTTCCCTAGCTCCGGGACTAGTCTTGTTGCAAACCTTTGTACTTTCTCTAGTTTCTTTACATGCTTGGCTAGGTGTGGGTTCCAAACTGGTATGCATACTCCAAATATGGGCCTAACGTACACAGTGTACAGGGTCCTGAACGATTCCTTATTAGGATGTCGGAATGCTGTTTTCAGGTTTGCTAGGCGCCAGTATGCTGCAGAAGTTATTTGGTTGATGTGCGCCTCAGGAGATGTGACTGGTGTTATACTCACCCCCAGATCTTTTTCCTTGAGTGAGGTTTGTAGTCTCTGGGCCCCCCTAGACTGTACTCCGTCTGCGGTCTTCTTTGCCCTTCCCCCAATCTTTATGACTTTGCACTTGGCGGGGTTGAACTCCAGGAGCCAATTGCTGGACCAGGCTTGCAGCCTGTCCAGGTCCCTTTGTAGTTCTGCCTGGTCCTCGTCCGATTGAATTCTCCTCATCAACTTCACATCATCTGCAAACAGGGACACTTCGGATTCTATTCCTTCCGTCATGTCGTTCACAAATACCAGAAACAGCACTGGTCCTAGGACTAACCCCTGTGGAACTCCACTCGTCACAGGCGCCCACTCTGACACCTCACCACGTACCATGACTCGCTGCTGTCTTCCTGACAGGTATTCCCTGATCCATTGGAATGCCTTCCCTGTTATCCCTGCCTGGTCCTCCAGCTTTTGCACTAATCTCTTGTGTGGAACTGTGTCAAATGCCTTCTTACAGTCCAAGAAAATGCAATCTACCCACCCATCTCTCTCTTGTCATACTGCTGTCACCCTGTCATAGAACTCCAGAAGGTTTGTGACACAGGATTTCCCGTCCCTGAAACCGTGTTGGCCGTCGTTGATAAACTCATTCCTGTCTAGGTGTTCCACCACTCTTCTCCTGATAATCTTCTCCATGACTTTGCATACTATACATGTCAGTGACACTGGTCTGTAGTTTAGTGCTTCGTGTCTGTCTCCTTTTTAAAAATTGGGACTACATTTGCTCTCTTCCATACCTCAGGTAGTTGCCCTGTTTCGATAGATGTGTTGAATATTGTTGTTAGGGGTACACATAGCACCTCTGCTCCCTCTCTCAGGACCCATGGAGAGATGCCATTGCCTTTGAGTTACCTAGCTCACTCAGCAGCCTATTCACTTCTTCCTCGGTTGCATGTATTGTGTCCAACACTTGGTGGTGTACCCCACCTCTCTGTCTTTCTGGAGTCCCTTCTGTCTCCTCTGTGAACACTTCTTTGAATCTCATGTTGAATTCCTCACATACTTCGCGGTCGTTTCTTGTGATCTCTCCTCCTTCCTTCCTTAGCCTGATCACCTGGTCCTTGACTGTTGTTTTCCTCCTGATGTGGCTGTACAACAGCTTTGGGTCAGATTTGGCTTTCGTTGCTATGTCATTTTCATATTGTCTTTGGGCCTCCCTTCTTATCTGTGCATATTCATTTCTGGCTCTTCGACTGCTCTCCTTATTCTCCTGGGTCCTTTGCCTTCTATACTTCTTCCATTCCCTCTGTGTGTGTGTTTGTGTGTGTGTAGATGGCGGTATCAGGAAAAGAGTATCATAAAGGGCAGTTCAAATATATATATATATATATATATATATATATATATATATATATATATATATATATATATATATCGATAACAACACTGCGACTAGCCGAGGATTCGAACCCATGTACTTTTGGCCCTGGCTCGTGGTGAGCGAAAATCACATGACGCCTTAACCTACTGAACCACACTTGACTTGTACTCACTGGAGTGCAGGCAAGAGAGATACATCATAATCTACACCTGGAAGATCCTGTAGGGACTGGTTCCTAATCTGCACACAGAAATCACTCCCTACTTGGCAGGCGATGCAACATACACCCAGTGAAAAGTAGGGGCGCCATTAGAGAAAACACAAAAAGTGTCCGGGGCCCAAGACTGTTCAACTGTCAGTAGTTTTACTGATTACTTGTGTAGTTTACTTAGACAATCCCAGCTATGTTATAGATAGGCTCCCTGGCTGGTTGTGACGTCACGAGCTCCTCACATGTGACCCGCTAGCTAGAGGCTTCCTTCTCAGTTCCATGCTAAGCATAGACTCGACAGGCAGGCCTGGGCTTTCCCCTCAAGACTCTCACATTATACGCCTCCTAGAATATCCTACGTGTGCATTCTTTCACCTACATCTCCTTGGCGAACCCCACGACACAACAGCCTCCCACCAGCTGTAAGAGGAAATACCAGTAGACCTCTGGTTGTCTTCAAGAGGGAGCTGGACAGATACCTAAAATCAGTGCCGGATCAGCCGGGCTGTGGTTCGTACGTTGGACTACGTGCGGCCAGAAGTAACAGCCTGGTTGATCAGGCCCTGATCTACCAGGAGGCCTGGTCGCGGCCAGGTCCGCGACCTCTCACCTCACCCTCCCTTCACTCCTCCCCTCTCACCTCACCCACACTTCACTCCTCCCCTCTCACCTCACCCACCCGTCACCCCTCCCCTCTCATCCTCGTGGTCTATACTTCCCCTTTCCTGTGTCTCCAACTCATGCCCCTACCTGAAGTCTACCTGGAGGGTATTCCGGGGATCAACGCCCCCGTGGTCCGGTCCACGACCAGGCCTCCTGGTGGATCAGGGCCTGATCAACAAAGCTGTTACTGCTGGCCGCACGTAGTCCAACGTACGAACCACAGCCCGGCTGCTCCGGCACCGATTTTAGGTATCTGTCCAGCTCCCTCTTGAAGGCAACCAGGGGCCTATTGGTAATTCCCCTTTTGACTGAATACCTTTAAATACCTTTGAAGAGTTTCGAGAGTTTCTCTACTCTCTGAGCCCGGCCATGGGAAAGGCTAGTTTGGTGCTTACCTGAACAACCAGGCTGTTGCTGCTGGAGGCCTGCTGCCCCACATATCCATCACAGCCTGGTTGATCTGGCACCTGGTGAAGATACTTGTCCAGTTTCCTCTTGAAGGCTTCTACACTGGTTCCAGCCGTGTTTCGGATATCTTCTGGTAAGATGTTGAATAGTCTGGGACCCCGGATGTTAATACAGTGCTCCCGTATTGTCCCCACCGCACCCCTGCTCCTCACTGGGTTTATTTTACACTTCCTCCCATATCTCTCACTCCAGTATGTTGTTATGGCAGTGTGCAGATTTGGGACCAGGCCCTCAAGTACTTTCCAGGTATATATTATCATGTATCTTGAGGCTTGGTCACAGACCGGGCCGCAGGGGCGTTGATCCCTGGTACTCTCTCCAGGAATACTCCAGTTATCTCTCTCTCTTCCGCTCCAATGAGTACATGTTCAAGACTTGAAGGCGTTCCCAATAATTTAGATGTTTTACTGGCTCAATGTGCGCCGTAAACGATCTCTGTATTTGTTCCAGCTCTGGCTGGTGGGAGGCTGTTGAACAGTCTTAGGCTCCAGACACTTATGATATTTTCTCTTAGTGTACCAATGGCGCCCCTACTTGTCATTGGAGGTATTTTGCACCGCTTGCCAAGTCTTCTACTTTCGTAGGGAGTGATTTCTGTGCGTAGATTCGGGACCATTCCTTCTAGGATTTTCCAAGTGTAGATTATGATATATCTTTCTCGCCTGCGTTCCAGCGAGTACAAGTCAAGTGCTTCCAGCATTCCCAGTAGTTGAGGTGTTTGATGGAACTTATATGTGCAGTAAAGGTGCTCTGTACACTTTCTATATCTGCAATTTCTCCTGCCTTGAACGGAGATGTTAATGTACAGCAGTACTCCAGCCTAGAGAGAACAAGTGATTTGAAAAGGATCATCATTGGCTTGGTATCTCTTGTTTTGAACGTTCTCATTATCCATCCTATCATTTTCTTCGCAGTTGTGATCGTGGCACTGTTGTGATCCTTGAAAGTGAGATCCTCAGACATTACCACTCCCAGGTCCCTCACATTATTTTTCCGCTCTATTGTATGATCAGAGTTTAAAGGCCTGGTCACAGACCGGGCCGCGGGGGCGTTGACCGCGGAACCCTCTCCAGGTATACTCAGTTTGTAGTATACTCGGTTTCTCCCTTCTCAAAAAAGTTAACTGCTGCTCCCACTCCTTCAGTCCCACTTCCCCCACACTTGCTGCTGCTCCCACACTTCAGTCCCACTTCCCCCACACTTGCTTGCTGCTGCTCCCACACTTCAGTCCCACTTCCCCCACGAGACAAGATAATACACTTGACCTGATCACCTTCCAGAACAACAAGGAACTAATGAAATAGAACACTGACAGGTACAGGGAAGGAGGGGGGTGGGGAATGTGAGGGGGTGAGGAGGTAGGGGGTGGAGAAGGTGAGGGGGTGGGGAAGGTGAGGGAATGAGGAGGTAAGGAAGGTGCGGGGAATGGAGGGGAAAGGTGAGGAGGTAGGGAAGGTGCAGGGAAAAAATGAGGAGGCAGGGAAGATGAGAGGGGGGAGGAAGGTGAGGAGGTAGGGACTGATTACCTCAAACTCCTTCTGATCTTCAGCCATTCTTCTCTTTTTTTGGATTGAGAAAAACCACTGATTGGCGAAATGTTTCCACAATAAACATTCCCAAGTGTTATACCAGTGTCTAATATTAATACGTGTATAATGGATGTTAATACATATATGACGAATGTTAATACATATATAATGGATGTTAATACTAGTATAATGGATGTTAATACTAGTATAATGGATGTTAATACGTTCGTAATATGTTTGTAAGATTAACCTGTTATCCTGCCACAGAGTGTAGAATGTTTAACAGGCTTCCATTTCACACTCGCATCAGAGGACGGTAGTACCATCCTGGGAGGAGATAGGGAATGAGGAGGAGAAGGAGAAGGAGAAGGGGGGGAGTAGGAGGAGGAGGAGGAGGAGGAGGAGGAGGAGGAGGAAGAGGAAGGTAGATGATAAAAGTATACATTATACTTCCACTTCCCAATACCAGAGAAGCTTAAAAATCTCTTCCCAACGTCAATGCAACTCATCTATATTTTAGCAACCTTTTGATATACCTTTTGTGGATTTCGAGAGTTTTCGTGGCTCGTTCTGGCCCAGGCTTGTCTGTTCCCTTCGTCCCTCGTCTTCTTGAACTCATGTCTGTCCCTAGCAGCGGTGTCAATCTCTGAGGATCATGTACGTCGTAATGGCGTCTCCTCTAGACCTCCCCTGGTAAGTCTGGGTTCCACCAATCTCTCATCGCAGCCATGATTGGCTGTGACATTACAGATGTGTGATGCACTCACTAAATTGTTTGCTAGGGGGGGGGATTCGAGTCTCGGCTCCTGACTCCGCCTGGTTTGACGCCAGTCACTCAAGCAGCCAGTCTCTCCCTCTCTCTCTCTCTCTCTCTCTCTCTCTCTCTCTCTCTTCTCTCTCTCTCTCTCTCTCTCTCTCTCCCTCCCTCCCTTCCCAGGACCAACATAACATTATACAGCCACGGGACTCTAAGAAACCAGCTTATGAAAGAAGTTCTTCAAAGTGAAGGAAGAATGGCATTAATGCAGCTTTCACTCCATCACGCCACATGGAGGGACACAAACTTACTCCAACTATTTGCTTCATTGTATCTCACTCCACTGTTGTTGCCGAGGGGGAGAGAGAGAGAGAGAGAGAGAGAGAGAGAGAGAGAGAGAGAGAGAGAGAGAGAGAGAGAGAGAGAGAGAGAGAGAGAGAGAAAGAAAGGACGGGAGGGGGTGGAGGAAAGGTGAAGAAAAGATGAGGGAGAGAGGAGCGAGGAAGAGGAAGTAGTGAGGGATGAAGGGAGGAGAAATTCCGGGAGGAAGAAGGAAGGGGGACGTGGGATGTGATCGGAAAGGGAGAGAGGAACGTCTTCCTGGGTTCCCCCCTCCCCCGTGGCCCGTTCCTATACCAGGTCTAATGGTTGCTGACATGATCGACCAGGCTGTTGGTGCTGACCGCACGGAGCCCAACGTATGCACCAGGTTGATCAGGAACCAACTTTAGGAACTTATCAAGTTCCCTCTCGAAGATATCCAGGGAAAGAGAAAGATTTTCACTGGAGGTATTTTGCAGCTCTTGCTTTCAAATCAAGTGATTTCAGTGTGCAGATTTGGGACCCATCCAGAATTTTAAAGGTGGAGATTATAATGTATCTTTCTCGCCTACGTTCCAAAGAATACAGTTGAAGGAACATCACACGTTCAAAGTAGTTCAGATGCTTGACTGAATTTATACAACCATTTGAAGGTTCTCTGTCCGTTTGCCAGTTCTGCAATTTCCCCTCCCTTGAAGGGGCCAATAGAATACAGCAATATTCCAGAAGATAGAGAGAAAACTGACTTTAACAATGTCATTATTGGCTTAGCATCTCTAGTTGTGGATGTTCTAATTATCCAGTCAATCATTTTCCTGATATCTGTGATAATAAGTTTTTCGTGGTCTTCGACATTGTCTCTTCCAGGTCTCTCACTCTGAACTTCTGCCCTATGGAACTATGGAATTAGTTGAGCTCGTCTTGTACTCAGCGTCAGTTTCAATTCTTATATTTCTTCATAGAGGAATGTGACAAATCGGAAAAAAAAATTATTCATCATTTAATATTAAACTTAACCTAAGTATTTTTTGCTTAATTCAGGATAATCCAAGTAAAATATAAGAGCTCAGCATCTCACTATGGTGTGGAGGTCAATTATAATACCTATCCATGCATATATTCTGCTGCCGCCTAATGCAAATTATGATAAGGTGCTATGAGTTATGTCCTTGTCTGAGTGGGATATAGTATAAATGAGAAAGAGAAGTGGGACAAGTACTGTGCCTTCGGGAAAATAATTTTTCACTGTGGCAGTCCCGATTTCACTGGCGATATAAAACGTGGGAATTTAAAAAGGAGTTGTCGATAGGAGAGAGTGGGGGAGGGTTGAGGGGAAGTGGAGGAAGAAACAGTTAAGATGGGGGAAAAAAGAACCATACTGGAAGGGGAGGAATGACGATGGAATCACACCACATACCCACACCAACGAATGTCCTCGGATCACGGTACAACACCTAGCTCTGCTGGGTGCGTGATTCTTGTAGGATTGTATGGTTCCGAGGGTTAGAGGGTCATGGAATTTTTGCTCACCATGAGGGCTAAAACAACATGGATTCGAATCCTCGGCTAGTCGCAGCGTTGTTATTGATTATATACCACTTGTTCGTGGTTACATATATATATATATATATATATATATATATATATATATATATATATATATATATATATATATATATATATATATATGTCGTGCCGATTAGGTAAAACTGGCCAATTAGCAAGAACTCATTTAAAATTAAGTCCTTTCTAAAATTTTCTCTTATACGTTTAAAGATATATTTTTTTCATTTATGTTAATGTAAAAATTTATAATTTTGTACCAAGAGAAACTTTGAAAACCTACCTAACCTTATTATAACAAGCGCAATTTAATTTAGCCTAACCCAACTAACTATATTTTAGATACGTTAACAATAATTAAATAATAAACAAACACAATGAAATACATTTTTTTCTTTAGGTTCAGAATGATTTTTGCGAAATTATTGCATACACAAATTTTCACTTGTCTTATATGGCAAGAAGAGCGTTGCTATTTAAGCCAAAATCGCAAGTTTTACCTAATCGGCACGACATATATATATATATATATATATATATATATATATATATATATATATATATATATATATATATATATATATTTTCGTACTAAATAAGCCGAATCGTCCAGCTTGGTTTATTTGGAAAGGGTTCACTTTGACGAATAAGCCAAATGAAAATTTGTTTTTGCCATAAATCAGCGGAAATCGATCTGAACATAACGAAAAAATATATATATCACAGATTTATGCAATATTGTATTAATATTGGTAGAATTACCGACAATATGTCACGTAAAAGAACACAATAAAATGTCATATTAGTTGCATTTGTGTCCTTTTAAATAACTTAATGCAAAATTAAATAAATTAATTTAACCAATGTTAAATATAGCAAAAATTAAGTTAAAAAAATTGTTAGTTTTAATGAGGTTAGGTGAGGTTTCTAAGTTAGTTTTGGTCCAGAAATAAAAATCATTATATCATTGCCAATGAAAAAAATTTATCTTTCTGTAATTTTTTGGGGGAAAGTTGACTTTTTATAGAGCCTTGCGATATAAGATGCAAAATAAGCACAAAAGGAGTTGAATAATAGCTCTAGGCCTTTCGTGTTGCAATCAACACATCATCAGGGGCAGAAATGAGTAAGAAATCTCAGCAGATTCGTTCTGAGGGCCGCTTGCTAAGACTGAGGGTGGGAGGAGAGGCAGAAACATTCAGTCGCCCAGGCACACGAGTGCCTAGTGCCAGAAAGATTGATTATTATAGGAATAATCAGCCCAGAAGCAAATGTAAGGGCATGGTTAACTAGCAACATTAGCATTCGTAACATAACGGTTATCAAAATTATCAGTCGGACTTCGGGATAATATAAAGAACTTAACATTCTGAATATAGATGTGTCTGGCATTTGTCTTAGGAAAATTAAACACACTTAAGGAAAACGGGTCTACGGCAAGCTTACCTAACGGGTCTACGGCAAGCTTACCTAACGGGTCTACGGCAAGCTTACCTAACGGGTCTACGGCAAGCTTACCTAACGGGTCTACGGCAAGCTTACCTAACAGGTAGACTCAGGTCGAATCTCAGAAAGGAGAAAACCCTAATTCCTTAAGAGTGGAAACCTGGCACTTAAGACAATCCAGAGCATTCATATGATAATCTGGGTTTAGATTGTGCTTGATAGCCTCAATTATAAACCAATCAAATTTGAATAACCCACAACTAATGTTATATAACAAGTGTTTATTGTGTTTAATAATTGCAGACTCAGGAATATTTTTTTCTATCTATGAAGTACATAGAACAATGACCTTTGGCTCAGACCACTTAGTAGGATTATTGCAAACTTGTGTGTTGAAAATCACCTTTGATTCTTGAGCTGTCCTTACTGAATACTGATGTGTAATTCTAACATTTAGAGGTTTGCCAGTCTGTCCCACATAGGATAAGTTGCAGCCTTGGCACCCAGTCCTGTACACACCACCTACACAATGCTTCAGGGAATTCTTGATCAATATACTCTTAACAGTCCATGAATTTTTAAAAACACCTTGTATATTGAGTCTCTTTAAAACATTCGGCAAGACTGGTAAATTCTCATTGTATGGCAGGACAAGCACATTCTTGTTCAGTCCTATAAGTGTTTCTTGCTGCCAATGAAGCAGTCTGTACAAACTCCAAAACTATGTTACCCTAAGGAGTTTGTAGAGACTGCTTTGTTTCAACATACCTGCAACCGACTTACTATACACTGCCCTGTGTAACTAGAGGCAATAATTCAGGCAGCAGAAATGGGAGGGCAGGTTTCAGGGCAGAATTCCACAATTGGCTGGATTGGATTACTAACCTAATCAGTCAAAACCCACTGACACCCTCTATTTTACACATATATCAGTAACTGGTTGCTAGAGTTCTTTATCCCTTGCTGCCAGCCGGCCTGACCAGCCGGCCAGTCTTCATTGTTTGATCAACCATTATGTTGTTTATCGGCCCGCTGACGCATATAGACATCACAGTCTGGTTGTAGTCTCCACTGGCGGATGCAGTGGTGCAGTTTCCACTTTTACACTTACACTTTCCACTTTTACACTTCCACTTTTACACTTACACTTTCCACTTTTACACTTACTCGGGAAATAATTCTGATATCTGCTAGTAACAGGATATACCTCTGATGAGTTCCAAGTGTCTTTCTACTTCTGGAGCCCGGCCATGGGCCAGGCTCGTCTAGTGCTAGCCAGTTATTGCTGCTGGTGGCCCGCTGCCCTACATATCCATCACAGCGTGGTTGATCTGGCACCTGGATGACACAATGTTCTCTAATTATGCCCATCGTGCCTCTGTTATTCACTGTTTATTGTACATTCTTCTATATCTCTCACTCCACTAAGTTATTATTGTAGTATGCAGATTTAGGATCTCACCTCCCAAGTAACTTCGTGAGTAGATTATCAAGTGTTTTTCTCTTCCAGAAAGAACATTCTAAGTGGTCTGAGGCATTCCCAGTAGTTTAGATGTTTACCTGAGTCGGTGTGGGCAAGTTGTACTCTCACAGTCTGTATGTACCGCTTCTCCCTCACTCAGACCTGAAATTATTTTAGCTTGTGGACTTAGAATGATTTCATTAAGCAGATTTAGAATTATTTTAGCGTGAGGATAAGCACAATTCTTCTCCATCACCTCGCATAAGCACAAGTCTTCTCCATCACCTCGGATAAGCAAGTCTTCAACCTGGATAAGCAAGTTTCTCCATCACTTAGGATAAACACAATTCTTCTCCATCACCTAGGATAAGCACAAGTCTTCTCCATCACTTAGGATAAACACAAGTCTTCTCCATCACCTAGGATAAGCACAATTCTTCTCCATCACCTAGGATAAGCACAAGTCTTCTCCATCACCTCGGATAAGCACAAGTCTTCTCCATCACCTAGGATAAACACAATTCTTCTCCATCACCTAGGATAAACACAATTCTTCTCCATCACCTAGGATAAACACAATTCTTCTCCATCACCTAGGATAAGCACAAGTCTTCTCCATCACCTAGGATAAGCACAATTCTTCTCCATCACCTAGGATAAGCACAAGTCTTCTCCATCACCTAGCATAAGCACAATTCTTCTCCATCACCTAGGATAAGCACAATTCTTCTCCATCACCTAGGATAAGCACAAGTCTTCTCCATCACCTAGGATAAGCACAAGTCTTCTCCATCACCTAGGATAAGCACAAGTCTTCTCCATCACCTAGGATAAACACAATTCTTCTCCATCACCTAGGATAAACACAATTCTTCTCCATCACCTCGGATAAGCACAAGTCTTCTCCATCACCTCGGATAAGCACAAGTCTTCTCCATCACCTCGGATAACCACAAGTCTTCTCCATCACCTAGGATAAACACAAGTCTTCTCCAACAAGCCACATTCTTCTCCTCATCTCCTCCATCACCTAGGATAAGGAAGAGTCTTCTCCCAATTATAACTTTCCTCTTATACCACCTCTTTCTCCTTCATATAAAACGTGATTTAAAAACAAATGTGTTTCTGATTTCCATGGTTGTTTTTATATCGAAGCTACGAAGAGATTTAACAGCACTGACGCCATTGCCGTTGTATGTAGGTCAAAGGTCACATTTTATAGAGCTGGTGATGGTCAAACCAGCGGGTTATCACGCCAGGTTAGGCCGGTCAACGGTTAATTTTATATTATCGAGCAAGTGATTCAATTCCACGTCCATGGAGTGAAAAATGAAAGAGAGGAAATGGAGGGGGAAGGAATGAGTGAGAAGGGGAGGATGGGTTGAGTGTCAGCCTCCTCCCTCATGACATGTTTACTACCCTTGTTAACCTCCCTTCATCTCACAGCAACATCTCCAGTCTTTCGTCTCTTTCTATGCCTCCTCTGCTTCCATTTTTACCTCCTCTGGCAATCTCTCTCTCCTCTTCTTCCCTCTTCCTACCACTCTTCCATCCTTACTTTCCTTATTTCCTTCCTTATTCCGTCTCTCTCATCCCCTCCTTTTTTCCGTCTCTCTCATCCCCTCCTTTATTCCGTCTCTCTGATCTCCTCCATCTCTCTCCTATCTCCTTTTTCCGTATCTCTCTTCCTTTTGTTTCGTCTCTCATCTCTACCGCATCTCTCACTACTATCCTCCTCCCTCCAGCGCAGCTGTGTGTCTTGAACCCGTGAACAAGTGTGAACACATGAACAAATATGCGCTGATACACAGGTACACCGTACCTGGTGTGTCACAGTACTCTGTAACACTGTTACACTGCACCTGGTGTGTCACCAGCACACTAGTACACAACTTAGTGACCCACCTGTACACTGTACTTGGTGAGCCACCCATACACTGTATCTGGTGTCACTTGTACACTAGTACATTATCTGGTGTCACATGTACACTGAACCTGGTGTCACCTGTACACTGAACCTGGTGTCACCTGTACACTGAACCTGGTGTCACCTGTACACTGAACCTGGTGTCACCTGTACACTGGTACACTGAACCTGGTGTCACCTGTACACTGGTACACTGAACCTGGTGTCACCTGTACACTGGTCAAGGTCCCAGGACTAAAACGTTTCCTAAACGACCATATCCTAGTGTTCGGACCATCGTTCCAATTCGTAAAACTTTCTTATCTTCATTGTCAGGTGCGAGCCTGACTGCTAGTGTGGTTTCTGACTCGCTGTTTGTGAACGCAGGATCGAGCCTTCAAAACTCTTTGCACTAAGTGACCCACACGGGTTTAGCTCTACGCATGTAAAAATAATGGTTTTATAATTTTTTTTGCTTACCTCCCCCGACTCGTAGGTCGACGCATCTGAATGTTTATGCGTAACATCTCTTACGTCTGTTGCATCTGTACAAGCTAACTGTTGTGCCATTCACCTGGCAGCACGTCTCTCGTATATTACTGTCAGTTGTAACTCTGGGGTGATGCAAAGCCTCTTGTGTCAGCAGTGTATTACAAGAACACCTTTGTCTCCTTTGTAAATTGAAGCAACACCTCAGCATGACACAACAACACCGCAGGAAGACACAGCCTGTCACATATTTAAGGCGGTTCAGCAACTTAACCTAAAAATAAGCCAAGAAAATACAACGAGAAGTCTCCTACAGTATGATGTTGTTTCTCAAGACAGTACTAGACCCGATTCTCTTCCTCATACCTGACAGATAATGATAATAAATCCTGCCACTATATCATCTTTTGCAAAAGAAATCAGAATATAAATGTGTAACATCCCTGGAGGACACAGTGAACCTTGTCTTATAGTAGACCACAGAGAGAACAATATGATCTTCAACGAGGACAAATTTCCACCTTCTCCCTTCGCTATGGTAAGCTTTTCTAAATCAGAAGTTTACAAAACGAAATGACTCACAAGAGAGGAAGAGTAAGTGTATGACACCTGGTGGGTCATACCTGGTGGGTCATACCTGGTGGGTCATACCTGGTGGGTCACTATGTTCGATAATCTTCCCATCCATGAATCAAAGTGGTGATGCGTAAGACACACTTGCAACACTTGGGTATTTTTATTAAGAGGACGTTCTGCCGACCGTTGATTTCTTCAGTTCAGTACAGAGTTTATAAAATGGAAACAGTATAGTGTGTTCGTAAGAACAACGCCCCCGCGTTCGATCTAGGCTGAGGGACTGATTGCCTCATCTTCAACAGTCTCCAACAATCTCTATATTGAACTGAAAAAAAGCCACTGACTGGTGAAACCTCTTGCTAATAAAGAAACCTGGGTGCTGCACATGTGCCATCAATTTGTCGGTATTCTATACCATTAATTTAAAGAAAAACCACAGTAAACCACAGTGTTACTATCATGACACCATGAAAAGAAATAAACAACAATAAGACACAATACCGTGACTGGAAGAACACACACATCACCTGCACATGGGAGAGAGAAACATATGACGACGTTTCGGTCCAACTTGGACCATTTACAAGTCACACTAACATACCAAAGTGAGGGAGCCAGGGAGCGAGGGGAACAGGGACGGGATAAAGAGAGGAAGAAAGAAGTGGAGAATTACCACTACTTCTCCACTTCCTTCTGTCTTCCTCTCTTTGTCCCGTCCCTGTTCCCCTCGCCTATATATCCACTAGCTCCTTCACTAGTGTGTGTGACCTGTAAATGGTTCAAGTCGGACCGAAACGTCGTCATAAGTTTCTCTCTCCTGTGAGTGGGTTTATTTGTGTATGAAAAGAGATATACCTTTGATATATACCTTTGAAGAGTTTCGAGAGTTTCTCTACTCTCTGAGCCCGGCCATGGGCCAGGCTCGTCTGGTGCTTGATACCACTACCACCACACCAATACCTGCTCTTCAACGTGTCTGCTGGAGCAAAAGGAGCAACAGAAGCAGTAGAAGGACCAAAAGGTAGAGAAAGGGGAAGAGGAGGCGGGGGAGGAAGAATAGGCAACATATCTGTGACATACCCGAGGCAAGAGGAGTGGGATTGAATTTCAAGCAGACCGAAGTTACTCCAAACTTGCTTAAATGAATATTCAAGACAAATTCCATTACCACGCATTTACAGATGCTCAGGCTGGGTGATGTGGGATCCGGGAAGGTGTTAGAGGGAAAGGAAGAAGGGGAGTGGGAGGGAATAAAAGTAAAAAAGGGGTTAGGGGAAGAGAAAAAAGATATATAAATTAAAGAAGGGAGAAGAGGGAAAAATGAAGGGAGGGGGGAGAAGGGAAGGTAGAGAATGATGCGAGATTCGAAGACCATGACATTACTGGATCCTATATAAGAACACCCAAAGAAAAACTACGTATCAAAAACACTGCAAGGACGAACACAGTCTTACAGCAACATCAATGATATGTACATATGTAAGTAGGAGTCCATTACTAGTGTCATGGCATAAGAATGTGATGGTTAGATAGAGTCATGAAAGGTCACCGACGCTGACCTGCATGAGTTCAAACCCTGGCTCCACCTGCTGGCATAGTCAGTCACGATGTAGACGTCACGCTGAGAACATACGGTGGCTGACGTCTCCACTTTCTACCCAATAAACCACCAACAGAACAACTGTGTATTTCTCCAACGCGAATCCCCACATGTACAACAATACCAAACACTGCTGACGACGACCACGACCCCACCTGCTGGCTGTGGGTGAGATGTGCACAGTTTTCGATCTAGAGTATTGTCTCAAAGTGATAATTTCTGTTAGAAGAGGAGGGCCGAAGAAGCCACGTCTTCTCTGTATTGGACTGGTGAAGCCACTGACTGGCGAATCGTTTCCGTAATAAGATTTCCAAGTGTTTCATTCAGGAACTGTCAATGTATATTGATATTCTAAAGCATAATTGCCTCCTGTTTTCAAGGTTTATATTATTCAGCTCATCAATTTCCTTGCAGTCGGGATATATAAATTCCTGAGTGGACTGGAGAGTAGGGGCAAACGTGGCAAAGAGAGTGGCTTCTGGAATTTAGTCCTGATTGGTGTAGACAGCCTATGCTGTCTGTTAGTTTCATATATCGCGGCACTACGGTGCTGCCCTCTCTAGGCCTGCCAAGGTCAGTGGGACACTATGCCCACTCGCTCTCACGGCTTCCATCCTAGGACCAATATCCTACCCCACAGCGGTCTGGCTTCCGGGTCCTTTCACACTCTGCCCGTTGTGTACTCACTCCTCGTCTAATAAAGCCAATCTAGTCTACGGCCGTATCTCTGCAACCTACGCCACCCCTTCGGCACTAAACCGCTGTTCAACAGTTTAACAGCATCTACATTGGCAGAAAGTAATGAGAACGGGGTAGAAAGGTCGTCTGAGAGTAAGCAACACACCAAGCCTATAAGTATAAATCAACCGTATAACTCCAGCAGCAATAGTCAAGGACGGCTATCTAAGAAATGTGTTCAGGAACCATGGCAAAGAACTCATCATGACATGATACACAACTTACGTTAAGGACATCTAGTAAGAAGACCACGAATCACTGACATACTCCTGACTGGTTCCAGTAGTTTTTCCTTCTAAACAGGGCGAAAAGCCAGACCTCATTGTTAACTATGTGGTCAACCAGGTGAGAAAAACACCATACACAATTTCAAGAGTAGATTTGTTAAGGCCAAGAAGGCCAGATGTTAGTAGTTTCGAAGTGACCAGTGTAAACACACCTGGGAGAGAACAAACAGGGTCGACGCGGCTTTAACGTCATGATGAAAGACGCTGATGCTCTGTTGAAAATCATTATAAGAGGGAAGGTGTGTGCCAGTATCTTGGCTCCCCGCCTCATCTTTCCCGTCACTCTCAACGACTTTTATGAGAACTGGAGACACGTGTGATTTATGACCCAGGACGCAGTGCGGTCTAGGTATGCACACGACATATGAGGCCATGACAGCCTCCACCTCCTCCTCACTGATTTTACTAACGTAAGGACTGAGATAGAAATTTAAGGAGTAAAGAGTGGGGGGGGGGGGGGTGAATGTAACTAGAATTTTACGGCATGGAAAATAAGTATTCGGAAACCTGGGAGGCAAGGGAGAAAAAAAAAAAGAAAAAAAAGGAAAAGGCTACAAAAAATGGAAGAGGATATGGGAAAGCTAAATAATAGGGAAGGCTAGAAACCTCGGCGAAGAGAGAGACGCAATTTTTTTTTTACATAAACAAAACTAGAAAAATCAGAAATGTGATGCTTCCCTACTTTTTGTGATGATAACTATGGAACAAAAGCCAGTTATGTTTCTCTGTCATATCTCATCACCCAAGATGAAATTCGTAAATCAGGTTTCGTAAATCATCCTGATGAGCCTGATCTTGGAAACTCCAGTAAAGCCACGAGGACATCGTCTAACATTCCACTATTAGTAGGAATGCCTCGGGGAGTGGAAGGAGGATGGGGTATGATGATGGAGGGGGTAGAGCAGACCGCTGAGCTGCCTGTCATATCATCAACGAGCGAGAATCAGGCGCCCCGAGGTAAACAAGGTGTAAGACTTGACAGCATCCTCCAACCCTTCATCCTCTGACCTTATATTGAAAACTATACACCTGCTATGTTGTATGAACGCACGCACGCACGCACTGCTCTCTCTCTCTCTCTCTCTCTTTCTCTCTCTCTCTCTCTCTTTCTCTCTCTCTCTCTCTCCCATTCATCAAACATTGTATGGCTGCTCCACCTCTTCAGTGATTACAGTCTTTCCCTCACTTTCTTTCAACCAAAATCGTTTCTTGTGTTTATTTTTTCTGCATATAAAAGCATATATAAATTAATGTTTTATTGACTTTATTTTGTTACATTTAACACTTACTCTTATCTAAAATTATCCAGTAATTTAAACAATAAATGAAAGCCATAATAAGACTAAAATCTTTGATATTTGTTGAAAAGCCAGTAAAGTCATTCACACTAAATATATTTACCTAAAATTTTCGGGAGGCATCCACAGGCTCTCCTTCATTCATTATAAGACCTATTCATTTTCCAAAATGTTCCTAGCATAGCACATGTTATTAAAAAGTGGGTTAGAGACAATAGCACAGCACAGGCTACACAAAGGTGCAGGATCCACACAGCCTGAGACATAGTCTACAAAAATAATCATTTTACTGTAATTGTTATTGTCGAATTGGAGGAGGATCAAGCCTTACACGGACTGCTGCTAGGCTGTATGTGGCCCAGGAAAGGCACTGAGAGGGAAAATAATGTAGCAGGGTACAATGAATGCATCAGCCTTTGCCTCTGCATCCACTTGTTCATTACCCGGAAGCCTGACATGCCCCGTCATCTGTGTCTAAAATGTAGAAGATTTAGATTTTTCCCAGCGAGTTGACTAGTTCATTATGTACCCTATATTCATCCCGTGGTCTCTGGGGCAATAGCACATTAAGCATGTAAATCTAACATATGAAAGGCTAGTAAATCTAAAAAAAAAAAAAAATTCAAGAATCTGAAAAAAGAATCCTTCAGGACACTACACAGAACGTACCATATAATGAATAATGGAGTGACAGCATGAAGCCACCTCTTAAGCAGGTGAATAAATTAAAAAAGAAAATCCCAGAGGTTTGCAACACAACTTTTCCTGGAACTGAGATGAATAAACTTTAAGAAGATATTTAAGGATGTGAATCTGGCGTCCCTGCAGATGATGATCTTCTCTGGAAGATATAACTGAAACAAATATCTTTGAGTAACAGTAGAGACTGACACAGTATGTGTATCAGATGAGCCATAGACACGTTAAGAAACATTCATTTTTACTCAGGATAGTAGAGTTACGGAAGGCAAATCACATGCACAGCTTCAAGAACCAGAACGATATAGTCAGAACATATTAAATGTGGGCTCTAGTAAATTAAGACGAGAGGTTAGACGTTCTCTTTTCCCCAGCAAACAAATCTAAATATGGAAGTAGACAAAACTTTATAAATAGTGAAAAAACTAGACAAGGAAGATGTAGACATCTTAGCGCCACCAAAGAGAAAACAAGAAACCATTACTTTCACACTAAAATGTAATCTAAAAGTGATTTTGAAAAATCATCTGCTGCTGCTGCTGCTGCTGTTACTGTGATACTGTTGCGGCTGTTACTGAGTTACTGCTGCTGCTGTTACTGGTGATACTGCTGTTGCTGTGTTACTGCTGCTGTTACTGGTGTTACTGCTACTGTTGTTACTGCTACTGCTGCTGTTACGCGTGTTACTGCTGCTACTGCTGTTACTGGTGTCATTGCTTCTGCTGCTATTACTGGTGCTACTGCTGCTGTTACTCGTGTTACTGTTGCTGCTGCTGGTGTTACTGCTGCTGCTACTGGTGTTTCTGCTGCTGTTACCGTTGTTACTGCTGCTGGTGTTAGTGGTATTACTGCTGTTACTGGTGTTACTGGTGCTGCTACAACTCTTGTTATTGTTGTTGTTGCTGCTGCTGCTGCTTCTGGTGGTGAGGGTTCTGGTGATGGTTGTTGTGGTGGTTGTGATTCTGGTGGTGGTGATTCTGGTGGTGGTGATTCTGGTGGTGGTGATTCTGGTGGTGGTGGTGGTGGTTCTGGGGATGGTGGTTCTGGAGGTTGTGGTGGTGGAACTGCTGCTGCGGCTGTTTCTGTTTCTTGTTGCTGCTACTGCTACTGTAATTGATGATGATGATACTGTTGCTTCTGGTGCTACTGCTGCTACTGTTGTTGCTACTGCTGCTACTGTTGTTGCTGCTTCGACTGTTATTGTTGTAGCGTCTGCTACTGTTACTGCTGCTTCTGCTACTGCTGCTGCTACAATGCTGCTGTTGCCTAGGCTTCCCTCCAAGTTACCTTCCATAAGGATATACGTAGTATGTTCGTAAATCGACATTTAGAGTCATCGCTCCATAGGTCCGGTCCCAGACTAGGCCTCCCGATGCATGACATGATCAACCAGGCTGTTGGTGCTAGCCGCATGAAGTCCAACATAAGCACCACAGTCGGCGTGCTCAGCCACTGATTTGAGAAACATGTCCAGTTCTTTCTTGAAGAGAGTCAAGGGTCTGGTGGTAATCCCTCGTAAGTAAGAAGGAATAATGTTGAAGAGTCTTGGTCCTTCCATATTTATTATTTTCCTTAGTGTATTCATTGCACCCCTGCGTCTCATGTGGGATATTTTGCACCGGCTGTCAAGCCTCTTTCATGGGGAATAATTTGTTTGTGCAAATTTGGGACCAATCCTTCTAGAATTTTCCAGGTGTAGATTATAATGTGTCTCGCCTACGTTCTAGCAGTGAAGGTTCTCTGCATATTCTCCAGGTCTACAATTTCACCTGCCTTGAACGGACTTGTTAGAGTACAGCAGTACTCCAGCCTAGAGATAACAAGCGACTTGAAGAGTATCAACATTGGCTTGGCATCCCTTGTTTTGAAAGCTCCAGTTATCCAACCTAGAATTTTTCTTGGATTGTGATAGTGGCACTGTTGTGAGCCTATCAAAATCGTGAAAGAAAATGATAGGCTGGATAACTAGAACCTTAAAAGCAAGAGATGGAAAGGGATTCCAATACCTTCTTTGTTCTTGCTGCTGATGCTGTTTTTGTTGTTAGTTGTTGCTGCTGTTGCTGCTGCTGTAGCTGCTGATGCTAATACTGCTGTTGATGCTATTTTTGATACTACTGTTGTTGCTTATGCTCCTCTTGTTACTGCTTAGTCTCGCTCTCACCCTCCATGCTACTTCATAGAAATGTCCACCTTCATAAGAACTATGCTTATTCGTCAATAAGTTGTCGCTGGTGCTGCTAATGATGCTGAAGTTGTCGCTGGTGCAGCTAATTATGCTGAAGCTGTTGCTTCTCCTGCTGAAGCCGATGCTGCTTTTATTACAGCTGCAGCTACTCATTCTTCCCCTTCAGGTTACCTTCCACAAGGTTCACATTCATAAGAACTGTGTTTGTTCTCCGCCATCTTGATTTTCTTGGTTCTGACTCTGCTCTTCTCGTAGAGAAGGGAAAGAGAGAAGGGGAAGGGAGAAAAAAAATGGAGGCGGAGGAGGAGGAAGAGGAAAAATAACACCAAGACCAATTGAGAAACATTGCGCACCAAGCCAGCACAGCACTCACCTCGCACACACGTAAACAACGCCCACACTTACCTGAAACGTAAGCAAACAAATATTAGAAAAGTTATATGATAATAACGATAATAATCATAATAATAATAGTGACGAATGCCACTTCAAATAATGCAGTATATATTCACTATATGTTGTGTAATGTTGCAAACAAGAATCAGCACTTTCTTTTTTTAAGTGCTGCTGACTTAAGATCATATTATGGTGACAGGAGATTGGGAGGAGGTGAGATCATACCCTCATTCATCAGTGTTGGTATGGGAAGGTCATGAACCCTTTCAGGCAAGTGGGACCCCTCTATCTGGGTTGGTATGCTGGCTCATCATGTGGAGCATATTTAAGATGGTGATGATGATGTTATAACTGAAGAATGAGCGGAGGAGGAATGGAGGACTTTGTGGTATCTTGGCTGGTCTGGTGGATACGCCAGCAGTGTTTCTGATGTCTTCTGGTAAGATGTTTGATATACCTTTGATGAGTTTCGAGAGTCTCACTACTCTCGGAGCCCGGCCATGGGCCAGGCTTGTCTGGTGCTTGCCTGGTCAACCAGCCTGTTGCTACTGGAGGCCCTCTGCCACACATATCCAGTACAGCCTGGTTGAATCTGGCACCTGGTAAATATACTTGTCCAGATTCTTCTTGTAGACTTCTACACTTGTTTCAGTGTGTGTAGTATCCTGGCTTGCCTGCCAGATAGATCAGTATGGCCTGGCTGTTTCTCATATCTTCTGCTAAGATGTTGAATAATCTGGGACCACGGATATTGATACAATGTTCATTCATTGTGCCCACAGTGCCCCTGCCTTCCACTGGGTTTATTTTACGATTTTTCCCATATTTCCTAGTTGTCGTGACATTTGTCTTATTGTGTTCTTTGAAAGAAAGGTCAGCTGACATGGTTATTCCCAAGTCTTTTATGTGTTCCTTTCGTTCTATTTGATGATCCTCTTGAGTTTTGTATAGTGTCCCTTTTAAGTTCATTATTTTCATATCTAAGCAGCTGGAAGTTATCACCATTGAACGTCATGTTGTTGTCCACTGCCCAATGGAAAACTCTTTTTATATCTTCCAGCAATTTTTCAGTGTCTTCTACCAAAGTGGCTTTCATGCTTATGTTAGTGTCATCTGCACTTGATACAAAACTGTGCTGGGTGTTTTTGTATATGTCTGCTATGAGAGTGTCAGGACAGCAGAGGTACCAAGACAGTACCTTGGGGAGCTGTGCATTTTACCTCGCTGACTGTGAATTCTGCTCTGTTTACTACTACTCTTTGTGTTCTGTGTGTTAGAAACTTAAAATTCCATTTGTCTACCTTTCCCGTTATACGTATGACTCTCGTGTTCAGTCATCCTACAATCGCATTTGTCAAACGCCTTTGCAAAATCTGTGTATATCACATCTACGTTTGGTTTTCTTCCAACGCCTCTGCAATTTTATAGTAATGGTTTAGCAATTGTAACAGGCATGATCTTCCAGTTATAAAAACGTGTTCGTTTGGGTTGTGTGTATTATGTTGTTCCATAAAGTTTGTAATTTGGCGTCTCATCACACTTTTGAAGACTTTTATGATGTGGGATGTAATGGCTACTGGTATGTAATTTTTGGCTAGCACTCTAGAGCTACCTCCCATATGCAAGAAGTTATGTCTACACTCTATAGAGTATGGTATTTCATCAAGTTAAAAACTCTTTCTCCAAATACTGAAAGCTTATGCTAGTGGTGCTTCGCACTTATTTTTTTTGTACAAATAAAAAATTCCATATATCTGATTCAGGTGCTGAGTGAGATGTTATCTATTTCTTTTACAAATTTTATGGGATTGGTGATAATGTCAGTTAGTTGGTTGCGCGGCCTTCAGATGAAATTAAAAAAAAGTTCACTACACTAACACAGTACACACTACATTGAGTGTACACACAACACCGACACACACTACCTTGCGTGCACTCACTACAACAAGACAGTATGTATTTCTGCCAAGTGCTCCATTTAGATGATCTCAGCCGACTCGTTAATTTAGATTAAATCTACACACTGAAATTAGCGCTCAAGAAAGTGGGAGACATGATACAATCTGCAAGAGTGTGGGAGACATGATACATGCTGAAAGAGAGTGGGAGACATGATACATGCTGAAAGAGAGTGGGAGACATGATACATGCTGAAAGAGAGTGGGAGACATGATACATGCTGAAAGAGAGTGGGAGACATGATACATGCTGAAAGAGAGTGGGAGACATGATACATGCTGCAAGAGAGCGGGAGACATGATACATGCTGCAAGAGAGCGGGAGACATGATACATGCTGAAAGAGAGTGGGAGACATGATACATGCTGAAAGAGAGTGGGAGACATGATACATGCTGAAAGAGAGTGGGAGACATGATACAATCTGCAAGAGTGTGGGAGACATGATACATGCTGAAAGAGAGTGGGAGACATGATACAATCTGCAAGAGTGTGGGAGACATGATACATGCTGCAAGAGAGCGGGAGACATGATACATGCTGAAAGAGAGTGGGAGACATGATACATGCTGCAAGAGAGCGGGAGACATGATACATGCTGAAAGAGAGTGGGAGACATGATACAATCTGCAAGAGTGTGGGAGACATGATACATGCTGAAAGAGAGTGGGAGACATGATACAATCTGCAAGAGTGTGGGAGACATGATACATGCTGCAAGAGAGCTGGAGACATGATACATGCTGCAAGAGAGCGGGAGACATGATACATGCTGAAAGAGAGTGGGAGACATGATACATGCTGAAAGAGTGTGGGAGACATGATACATGCTGAAAGAGAGTGGGAGACATGATACAATCTGCAAGAGTGTGGGAGACATGATACATGCTGCAAGAGAGCGGGAGACATGATACATGCTGAAAGAGAGTGGGAGACATGATACATGCTGAAAGAAAGTGGGAGACATGATACATGCTGAAAGAGAGTGGGAGACATGATACAATCTGCAAGAGTGGGAGAAATGATACATGCTGCAAGAGAGTGGGAGACTTGATACAATCTGCAAGAGAGTGGGAGACATACATGTTGCAAGAGGAGAGTGGGAGACATGATGCATGCTGAAAGAGTGGGAGACATGATACAATCTGCAAGAGAGTGGGAGACATACATGTTGCAAGAGGAGAGTGGGAGACATGATGCATGCTGAAAGAGTGGGAAACATGATAAAATCTGCAAGAGAGTGGGAGACATGATACAATCTGTAAGAGTGGGAGACATGATACATGCTGCAAGAGAGTGGGAGACATACATGCTGCAAGGGAGTGGGAGACATGATGCATGCTGCAAGAGTGGGAGACATGATACAATCTGCAAGAGAGAGGGAGACATGATACATGCTGAAAGAGAGTGGGAGACATGATGCATGCTGCAAGAGAGTGGGAGACATGGTAGATGCTGCTAAGGAGTGGGAGACGCAGTAGGTGCTGCATGAGAGTGGGAGACACAGTAGATGCTGCATGAGAGTGGGAGACACAGTAGGTGCTGCATGGGAGTGGGAGACACAGTAGGTGCTGCATGGGAGTGGGAGACACAGTAGGTGCTGCATGAGAGTGGGAGACAGAGTAGGTGCTGCATGGGAGTGGGAGACACAATAGGTGCTGCATGGAAGTGGGAGACACAGTAGGTGCTGCATGAGAGTGGGATACACAGTAGGTGCTGCATAAGAGTGGGAGATACAGTAGGTGCTGCATGAGAGTGGGAGACACAGTAGGTGCTGCATGAGAGTGGGAGACACAGTAGGTGCTGCATGAGAGTGGGAGACACAGTAGGTGCTGCATGAGAGTGGGAGACACAGTAGGTGCTGCTAGAAGTCAACAATGCTGGGAAAAAGATTTTTCAAAATAACGAAATGCTGGGACCAATACGTTATACCACTCAGGCATAAGCTTTTACTCTAAATCATATTCAATAAGTTCTTATAAAGCTCCTCCACGAAGTATGATTTCTTTTCACAGAAAAATGTGCATCCTAGATTTAATAGCACATGGATAGGCCTTCATGCTATCAAATTTGTAATAACTTTTTCAATTGAGCTTACAAAACTCACACTATATAGGTTAATGATAAGAGTAGTGGGTCTTACCCCACTATGGCGAATCCTGCTATGGCGAGCTTAATGACTCCCCTTCCCCCAGGATACAAGCTCCATTTCCTTGGATCAGTTTTTCCCTGTCTCATATTTCCTAGAATGAAAGCATGGCTGTATTGTCCTTAGAGCTGTAAGACCACTCCCATGGTGCACACCGAAATTTATATTAAATTTAAACTCCATTTTCTTGGATCAAGAAGTCGACTTATATTTCACAGACATGAAATGCGGTTTCCCCTCTACTTATATTTCATAGAATGAAATTTAGGTTGCTCTGTTCTTAGACTTGTATGACCACTCTCGTGTTTTCTACCTCCCTTCTATATAAAGTGTATTATTCATTACATGTTAAAACAGAAATTATATAAACTGTCTCGTTCTGTACCTTATTTGTGGTTGACTTCTATGCTCCACAAATACATTCCTCCTTCCCTAGAATTTTATGCCGTGGTCTCTACCTAAAATGAGTAAACACACAACTATATAGTTGTATTATGTTGAATATTCCGCACAAGTGTAGCTCCTGGTTCTCATGGGGTGGAAGGCACACAAATGTATTTTGGTAAATTCTTAAGATGTACCTTAATATCTTTTAATATTATACCTGACCATTGCTCTGGTATAAGGGTTATATTTTTAGAGGGTGACCACTTCCGGTAGGTGTCATACAGAGGCCAACATATCCAAACACTGGTAAGCTTTTATTATTGTGGTAGGCATAAATAAAACATTACAAAGTATACAAACTTAAACTGACGTTACATAATAAGCATTATGCTCAAGTACAAATGGTGTCATTTAACAATTTATAAATGTTGGTAAGCAAAATACATGTTTATACATGCACATAAGTGGTAAGACATGCAATTTTATTATACATTACATGGTATAAACATACATTTTTCAATAAAGATTAAAAAGATGAGGTTGACTGCCTTTGATGATAAAAGGTACATTATGAGTCCCTCTAGCTCAATAGGGTTATGCTCACCCTGATATGAATTCTGTATCCACCTTAAACATGTAATCTTGAGATATGTATTTGCGGAGCATTGAAGTCACCCGCAAATAAGGGTGACTTCTTAATGGATAATACACCTTATGTACAAAGGAGGTTGACACCACACAAGTCTAAGGACAGTACAACCAGATTTCATTCTATGAAAAAAGTCGAGGGAAATCGAATTTCATGTCTACATGATATAAATAGACATCTTGATCCAAGGAAAGGGAGTTTAAATTAAATATAAATGTCTGTGCACACCATGGTAGTGTTCATACAGCTCTAAGGACTCAACCATGCTTTCACTCTACAATATATGAGACAAAAAAAAATGATCCGAGGAAATAAAGCTCGTCATGGTGGGATGTACCGAGGGGTGGATCATACGGATCATCATGGTGGGATGTACCGAGGGGTGGATCATACGTATCATCATGGTGGGATGTACCGAGGGGTGGATCATACGTATCATCATGGTGGGATGTACCGTGGGGTGGATCATACGTATCATCATGGTGGGATGTACCGAGGGGTGGATCATACGGATCATCATGGTGGGATGTACCGAGGGGTGGATCATACGGATCATGGTGGGATGTACCGAGGGGTGGATCATACGGATCATCATGGTGGGATGTACCGAGGGGTGGATCATACGGATCATCATGGTGGGATGTACCGTGGGGTGGATCATACAGATCCATGATATAAATACTGGGTCTGCAGAGTAAGTGGTAGAGCAGAGGGGAAAGAGGGAAAGAAGAGGGAAGAGTAGAGAGAAAGAAAAGAATACCAGTAGAGGAGAGGGAAAACAAAAGGAAAAAAGAAAACAGAAAAAGAGAAAAAAGAGAAAATGGGGAAAAAGAGGGAAGGGGAAAATAAGAGAGGAGGCTTGTGATAAATAGTTTAAGGATGAGTGTTGATGACAGCTGTTAATGACCACAAAGTTACACCCACACTGAGTGGAGAAGCCAGGGAGGGAACCAGGGAGAGAACCAGGGAGGGAACCAGGGAGAGAACCAGGGATGGAACCAGGGAGAAAACAAAGGAAGGAACCAGGGAGAGAGCAAGGGAGGAAAACTGGGAGAAAATTAGGGAATCAGTAAAAAGAAGGGAGAGAACCAGTGAGAAGAACAGGAAGGGAACAAGGGAAGAAAACAGGGATAGAACAAAGAAGGGAAACGGAGAGAACCAGCTAAAGAACAAGAGAGGGAACCAGAGAACAAGGGATGGAACTAGGGAGAGAGCATGGGAGGGAACAAGAGAGAGAACAAGGAAAGATCAATGGAGCTAAGCAGAGAGAGAACAAGGAAGGGAACTAGGGAGAATATCAGTGAGGGGAACAGGGAGAAAACCAGTGAGGGGAACAGGGAGAGAACAAGAGATGGAAACAGGGAGAGAGAAAGGACGATAACCAGGAAAGGAAACGGAGAGAACCAGGGAAACAACAAGTGAGGGAACCAGAGAGAGAACAAGGGAAAAACTAGGGAGTGAACTTGAGAATGAGCCAGATAGAGAACAAGAGAGGGAACCAGTGAGAAAACCGGGGAAAGAACAATGGAGGGAACAAGAAAGAACAAGGGAGGGAACCTGAGAAGGGAGGGAGCCAGAGAGAGAACATGGGAGAGAACCAGGGAAAGAAGGAACTAGGGAGAGAACAAAGGAAGGAATCAGGGATATAAGAATGGAGAGCTCGAGGGAGGAAGAAAAGAAGACACGGAGAAAGATAGGGAGGGAAGAGAGGCTAGAGATGGAGGGAAAGGGGGGGTAATACTATAACCATTTTATGGGCTAAACTCGTAAGGGCATACGGCGGTGAGGGGAGGTATGTTGGAGAGCAAGAATAGAGGCAGCGAGGGCAGAGGAGAGGCAGCGAGGGAAATAAGAGAGGGAGCAACGGAGAGAAGAGAGACGAAGAGTGAGGGAGCGAAGGAGACACGAGAGAGTGAGATAAAGAGATAGGGAGCGTGGAAGAGAAGAAGAGAGGGGACGAAGCAGAAGAGAGGGAGTGAGGAAGAGAGGGAGTGAGGGAGTGAGGAAGAGAGGGAGTGAGGAAGAGAGGGAGTGAGGGAGTGAGGAAGAGAGGGAGTGAGAGAGAGAGGGAGCAAGAAGAGGCGAAGGAGGGAGAGAGGGAGCAAGAGAGAGGCGAAGGAGGGAGAGAGGGAGCAAGAAAAAGAGACAAAAAGAGCGATGGATAGAAGAAAAGAGGGAACGAGGGAGAGACGAAAAGAGAAAGCAAAGGTGAAAAGTGAAAGGAAGTGAGGGAGAGACGAAGAGAGAGCTAGTGAAAGAGAGACTTCCTCAATACACAGCAAAACAGCAGTACTACATGTAA